>WAAE01031118.1:0-29537 GCA_013400495.1 Nicator chloris | reverse complement strand
TTTGTAATTTTTTTCTTTTGTAGAGTCTTAAAGCTTAAGGAAGTTAAAAATCATGCAGATCAAATGGAGATTGCAGAAGATTTTACGATTGTCGCCAACAGAGAAAACTGTGTGAGTTTAGTGTCTGAGATCACAATGTGTGATTTTGAGCTATAAACAGGGGGTTTGCATATTTTAATAATCACTGTTTTATGGGCTTTATCCAAGGTTTATTGAAAGACATTCTCTGTGTTCATTGAACTTTAAGCAGTATGAAAAGAATTTTGAAAGCCGTAACACTTTCAGGATAGATTTCTGGAACCTCCAGTCTTTTCTTTAGTTTCCAGCATTCTTTAAGGTGTGCAGTGTAACCATGTATCATGGATATAAAACATACTTTAAAGATGGTGACAGATTTCCTTAAAATGAAGGTGCTACCAAGTGATAATTGTGTGCATCTCTGGTGCTCAGGTAAGTTGATCATACAAATGCTAGAAATGTTTCAAGTCTCTCATAACTCAGGGGTAATTCTTCACAAGACAACAAAGACACCACATTCCTTCTAAAAGTCTGTTCCTTCTCCTGGCCATGCACACCTGTCATTCTCTTGTGACGACTTTGGCATTCATCTACCCTTTGGTGAGCCAAATCAGTGCACTAAAATAACAGAATAATAACCTGGCAGGAAAGGTGAGTACTTTCTGCTTGCTTGTTTTGCTGAACTGAAGCAGAACAGGACTGAGTCATCAGTGGATCAAAAGAGTGCAGAAAGGTGGAATCAGCTTTGAGAGGATGATTTCAAACTCCTGGTAGAACTGAGCTCTTAAATCACCTTAATTGTTTCATGAAGTCTTCTGTGATACAGAATCACAGAGACAATCTAATGTCAAAAAGGTTAAAGAGCACACATGAAAAGAATTATAGGTAGTGCCTGTAACTATCATTTTGATTCAGCAGATAAGGTTATGTCTTAGCTAAAAGCAAGTTTTTGTAGTTTGAATACTGTAAAATGTCTGCAAATCTATGATGCTAATTTTTAAGCTTTTGCAGGAAAAAAAGTTTGTGTATTAAAAATCTACACAAACTCAAGACCAAAACTTGCATTGATTTCAAAAACTAAGTCCCAAGTCGTCTAATAACTTACCATACTGCTTTTTGATAGTTGTGTAGGTAACTTCTGTTACAGTAAGAAGAAAGAAATATGGGTTCTAATCCTGCCTGTGCTGTGCTTATTCCTTTTGACTTCTATTAAGACACTGATAACCTATTTTTTAATATTTCTGGTGGAAATTAAGCCCAGTGGAACCAGCCATGGTGGTTTAAGATGCTACTTTTCCCATCTTCTGGAAGTAAAAGTTTAGGAAAAAAATTGGTGGTGATTTAGCAATCTTAATTCTCATTCCAGCATCTTGGTTCTAGTCACTTCTGTTCAAAAAATTATGGTAGCTGAGAACCTTTGCCACCTCTGTGGGACACCTCTGAATATGAGTAAACAGCAATAATATCTCAACTAAAGTCACCAAGTTCATGAACTCATAAAGAAAACAGCAGCACTGGGGCTATGAGTAGCTCATGAATAGAACAAGGTCAGAAAGCAAAATAGATGAAACAGATACGTTGTCAAATCGATAGAAACTAAATTGCTCCGAAGTCTAGAGACCCTTTTTTATGTTTCTCCAAAGGTGAACAACAGTGTTACTGTAACAGCTTCTGGTCGAGTGGTGAAAAAGCGTTTCACCTTGCTGGATGATGACCCAGAACAAGAGGTAACTGATGTAGTAAGAGCACTTCATGGATTATTTTAGTGTTTAGCCAGAAGCCCTTCTTGTTTCAGGTGTAGTGGGTGTAACCATTAGCTGTGTATATCCTTCAGCTCTTTATTCCTCTTCTCTTTGTCGTCTTCCAATTGCTTCACATGCTGTTTATCATCTTTTCTCCTTGGTCGACATTTGAGCTTTGTGTTTTTTCTTTCTCTTAAGAACTGATCTTATGCCCCATGATACCATAACTCCATGTGACTTCAATGGCACAGAAAAGATATGTTAATGTGACAAACCATTACTCTTTTCTCCATTTAAATATCTACTTTGAACATTTCTTATAAAGCATTTTATGAAATGAAAGAAACTTTTTGTTTTTGTCTGCTTTAGGATCCTCTTGTCTTTTTTATAGTATCTCTAAACTTTCTTTTTCTCTCCCAGTTACTTTGATTGGATTGTAGGATAGGGTATTTAACACTTTTCCTTTAAGCAACTGCTTCTTGAGAATGAAAACACCACTTGAGTCATAAAAGGTTATAAAAATAATTTTTAGCTCTCTATCTAGAGCTGGATCTGTATTTGACATAAGCACAACAGGTAATATTCATCAGTTTCTGGCAGTCACTCCTAATCTTTATTCTGAGGAAAGAGATTTTACTATGGTAAAAATACAGCACAGTCCAGTGTAACCCGTAAGGGTCTGCAGTTTATTTCTATTCGCTTTTTCTTTTAACCATAAAAATAATTGCACTTTTTTTTTTCTGCTGTTACACTTTACTTGTGATTCCAGTAAATGTTTTTACATTATGGAAGAAAAAGACTGGCTTGAATTTAAAGCGTATGTCACAGTGAGATAAAGGCAATTAAGACAGTTCACAATCTTCACGTTTTGGTGTCAGTTCCTCACTGACATATAATCTGTGGAGCAAGAGAGAGAACTGCACAGAACATACAGAACCATTCCTTTACATACAGTACCCATTCCTTTAAAACCAGTGATGGTTTGAAGCTAGACTGTCTCTTAACATCTCTCCTTCAAGAGCCTAAATATACTTGTTTGGCCACTTTAGAAGTACTTCTTTTCTATTTCCCATATGCTACATGTAAAATAAATGTACTTGCACATTAGGATTTTTCAGGATATCACTTCCTTTTCTCCTGCTTAAGGAATTTTGCTGACATACTCTTACAACTCATGTCAGGAAAAATGCCTGTTGGATATCGGGCTCCCAAAGTTTTCTTTCTGATGAGAAGACTTAAGAACTAGAATTTGCCCAATTCTTCTTTCACATGAGGAAAGAAGAGCTATGCAATTTAGGTAGAAGGAAATGTGAATTTATGTTTGATTTGTAAACTTGAGGTTTTGTTTCCCTAAGACATTCAAAATTGTGGACTATGAAGATGAATTGGATTTATTATCCACTGTGGCAGTTACTCAGATAGGAGCTGAGGGAAGAGCTCACCTTGACTTTCATTGCAATGAACATGGGATTCTACTTAAGAGTATTCCATTAAAGGAGTCCTGGGATGTGGTGAGGAAAATTCTTATCTTTTGTTCCCACTGTCTCTTCCCCATACACATTTACAAACCACTTCTGTTCAGATTTCAAGCAGATATATAAAGAGTGTTGCAAAGGGATGAGATTTGCATAAAATAATAATTACAACTCTAAAGGTTTAAGTACTCCATCAGACAGTAGTTAATTTACCTGAAAATCTCCATTATTTGAAATAATTATTTTTGTTGTTGTTGGTTGATTTGTTTGGGGTTTTTTTGGTTGGTAAATGTATTTCTGAAGTATTTATCAACCTAAGCACTCCATGGCTAGTTATGCCAGACTAACTTTACAACTTGTAAGTAGTGTCCCTAGTTTATCTTGAAGTATTCATGCATAAAATGAAGCATAGACCTCACTGTATATATATTTGGGAAGATGGAATGGGCTGTTCATACAGTCCAAGTTCAGGTGGACATCCAACTTGGATGATCTGAAATTTTCAGCACTGTTACACCCCTTTTATCATTGACTGCATAGGCAGTCAATCTTGTGATCTTTAAATCAGATGCTCTGAACTTAGATTCCTAAAATAGGGATGTGAGAAACCTCTCAAAGTTTTAAAATTCTGTCCTGTATCTGGAAGAGTAATCTCTGTGTATCCGCACAAAATTTCTGCCTGATCATGGAGTTCACCACAGTTAAATATTTTTGGTTCCTCATGGAAAGTGACACCAGTATTAGCAAGTTGTGGAAATAGAGACTGCAATCTGAACTTTTTTTTTTTCATTTCAGACTTACAGTCATGAAGTTTACTTTGACAAAGACCTCGTATTACATATAGAACAGAAGCCTAACAGGAGATTCAGTTGTTATGTTTACCAAATGGTATGTGATACCGCAAGAGATGATGATTCTTAATGCTATTAAAAAAACAGGAAGTGTTTAGTAAAAAAAGGAGGGAGAACTTTTGTATATATTTAAGCCATAAACACCAGCTACAGAGACTTTCGGATGTTATTTAAGGATACTGCAAAAGATGATGATTCTTAATGTATGAAAAAACCCCAGGAAGTGTTTTGTAAAAAAGGAGGGAGAACTTTTGTATATATTTAAGCCATAAACACCAGCTACAGAGACTTTTGGATGCTGTTTAAGGACTCCATACATAGTAGTCAACTACTGTTTTTCTGGCTGGATTTAATCTTAACATTTTGTACTACTACATAAGGTCTTGTTTCTTTTTTCCTTCATGACACTGTACGCTTGCCTGTAGTTAATCATGGGTTTTCATGTATTCACCAGTTCATCATTAATGCTAGATGCAGCATTTATTGCTTCTCTTCAGCAATAGGATTGAAATACTGGACATCAAGGAGAAAGATGTGGACTTACTTATTATCTGCCATCTGCTGTGATCTGTCTTATATAGTTTTACCTATGCAACTCTAATACAAACTGCTAATTAATCGAAGTATGTAAAACTATCTAGGATGAATTTTGTATGTAGTATGAAAATTGTAGTGTTACCATTAAACCACTTAGATAAAATCCTTCTCTTGGTTTTGTGTGAGAAATAAAGTCACTCAGATTTTCTGGTTGTGTATGTTTTGGTTTAAAGAGAAATATTAATAAATCATGTATTTTACTGTCTTTTAAATATATATTTTATATGTTTTTACATATACATATATATATCCAAGCAATTCTCTGCCTGACCCTGCTAAGGGTCAGGACTTGTTCAGTCTGAACCAAAAGCTCCCAGCTGTTCACCCTTAGTAGAGTGTGCAGCCTATCTGATACACTGGAGTTCTATGTGGTATATTCAGAATCTGCAGAGTGAAAGTTTTCATTTTAAATTAAAGAACACCCACAACAACAAAACACAAGCTGTAGACTTCATGGTGATAAAGTTTTTCCAAATGCAAGCCAAAGATGGGTTCAGGAGCACAGCTCATCAAAACAGAACTCACTAACATCACTGTCATCATAAGCATGGTAACTCTAAATGCAAATACTTCATTCAGAAACAGGAGAGGTTTCTCTTTACTTTAAAACACTTTGAAAGCTATTTAAGAATAGAGGATCCCAAATTACTAGCCCTGAACACTTCTGAGGGTCTTGGCACCCTACTTACAGTCTGGAACACACTAAAGCAGAATCATTAAATGCTTATGGTTTGTGCTTTTCAAGCTGTGAGTTGCCTTCTGTACTTATGCAGAGACCCAGAAAATTCTGAAAATAAACTTGTGTTTAAATGGGAGGAAAATGCTGACCACAAACCAGTAGTTTTTACACTGTTTAAAATAACTGTATCTAAACCAAATACAAATGCCTGCATGCTTGGTGGCTGTTTACATGAATCAACGGCTTTTACTTCAAGTTTAATTTCTAAACAAAACTCATGCACCAGGAAAAAAGCTTGTACTTTACTGTGCCAGGAGATTTTATATGTAAACATTTTTTAGTCACTGTTGCTGGCAGGGGTGTACTATCATGTAGTGTCAAATTGATATTAAATATAAATTACTGCATTAGATTAATTAGAGAAGACAAAACTTTTCTTCACTTCTCATAGGCAGTACCTAACTCCTTCATGATCAGGAAACCCATTTACTGATAGGTTTTTATTTTACAAAAATCAGACTAAGGAACTGTTAGCATGAAATTGTGAGTACCCCTGCTTCCTGTGGTTTTCAGGGGTTGCTTAGCACTCATGCCGTGGTTTCCAGAGTATGCAGATAAAGCCTCAATTAATTACACCAAATGCAGTTTCAAGTGCATCCTTTAAAAGATCAATCCTGAAAGGCTTATGGCCTATGCTTCCATTATTTTCACTAGCACTAGATGCCCAAGGGAAAAAGATTATACATACCTATGCAGAGAGATGTGAATATATAAGTGAGCTGTTAATATGAGGAAAGACTCTGAAATGTGTATGTCAAACTGAGTTGAAGGGTTCTTAGCCACTTTTGCCAACATTCACAATTAGGTAGCTTCACCCAAACTTTCTGCATTTTCAGTGTGTAGAAATTTGTGTGTGTGTGTGTGTTTTTGGTGGTTTTGTTGTTTTTGGGTTTGTTTGGGGGCTTTTTTTGTGGTGGTTTTGTTTTGTTTTGTTTTTTGTTTTTTTTCATTTTGTTTTGTTTCTGGATATGTCCGTGTACTTCAACAGCACAGTTTCTTGCTCATTTTATTCTCATTTTGTCTTTTATTTTCCTCTTGTTATTGAGAAATATACCTTTTATATTAACTCAAGATTGCCAAAAACTCAACAGCAATATTTTTGCCTTCCGGAACTGTTACAGCTATCCCACAAGATGGAACAGCTAATAAATTAATTTGGTTCCCAGTTATAATAAAGATTGTTGAAAGGAATACCTGCTAGAAAGGACACCTGTGTAGGGTGGCATGTAGGCTGAGTGCTTTCTGAAAGAACAGTTGTGAGGAACTGCTGTTTGCTGCTTAAAGCAGGGTCTCTGAGCACTCTGCCTGCAAAAAGCAAAATGTTGGTCTAGTAATTAAAAACGTCATGGACTAGTGAATTCATGTTAGATTTCACCAAAGGTTGTTTGAAACAAACTTTCTGCTGTTGCCAGAATGAACAAATCCTAAATGCAAAAAAGGGGAAGTAGTAAAACTGGTTTTCTAAGACTGAACCACAAAGGAATATATAAGAACAGCAACTGAGTTCTTTCCTAACTGACAAGTATTGCTACACTACAAAACCTTCAAAGAGCTTATTTTTTCTGGACTTGATCTGATGTATCTGTAGCAATGCCTCACCAATAATAGCTGAATTGTATCAACAATTCAGAGAGGACCACTTGAAGCTCTCTTGTTGCTACACTTGGCATTTCTACAACTATAATATTTATTTCTATTTTGCTGAAATTACAAAATGATGACCAAAATCTTCCAGTTATTATATTCTTACAGAATACAGAAAGAAATAATATAGAAAATAATTTTGAGTTAATGCATTCAAATATTTATAGATTTAATAAAGTAGTCAAAGTGCTTGCTTTGGCTAATAAAAGATTTACTGCAAAAATAGATGCTTTTTGTGGGGGTTGATTTTTTTTAATAAAAGGAACTAGGTATCTTAGCAGAGTGGAGAGTTACAATAATGTGATTGTTAAGAACCGCTTGGCATAGCTTAGAAACTCATTTAGTAAACTGGGACTACAAATGCCTTATTCCTGCCTGAGTGGAGAAGGAACACTGTGTTCTTGAGAATATTATATTTTTAGGGAAGAGTGAGGGCACATTCTTCTCAGGGAGAAAAAAGAAAACAGGAAGGGAAAGCTAAAATTCACTGGAATTACTCCACAAAGTGACTCAAGAACTCTGGCTGACTTGAGATGCTGCAGGAGAAGCAATGCATTCCACATGACTGGCTTGCAGGCTCTCCAGACAGTCCCCAGTAACAGCTGCTTGCCAGCAGACAGGCAGGAGAATTATTGTGTTAACGTGTTTACTTGGATGTTCCGTATTCAGATTCATACATTGGCAATTTTCCCCATTATCTACTGTATCTGCAGTTAGTCTCAGCTTTGGATGTTGCCTGCCTCTAACATGCAATTTACAGCATGCTTGCACACATTTCTGTGCTCTGGGGTGATGGAAATCTAGGAAACTCCTGAATCTTGACACCACGCTCTTCCTATTTTAGCCCTTTGTAATTCCACTGCTTCTTCTTTGTACTGCCTGAAAGCTGGCTTGATTTTATAGCTGTCTTAAGAACATTTTGTTTTGTGGACTAAAGCAGCATACTTCCAGCATTTCTACTTCAAGAGAATCACTTTTTATTTTCCACTTCACCATGACATCTCAATGATTGGCTCACGACAAAGCAAAAATGGAATCCCAAAGGTGCTAGCCCTTTATTTGTATTTGATAAATATAGCTGTTTAGAGACGCAGGCAGAATTTCCCAGCCTAGAAACTTGTAAGATATGAAGGAGTGACTTCTCTTGATAAGATTTGCTTTAAGCATAAAAAGAGTGCACATCCTGCCTTTCTCTTGTCATTTAAGGACATAACTCACCGGCAAGGCTGGTGAGTGGTAGGGAAGAAAATACGAAAGTGCAAGCCAAATAAAAACTGAAAGCCATAAAACTTCAAAATCTTGCTTTGACAATTCCAACTAATGTCCCACAGTTCCACAACTTCAAAAAGCGTCTACAAAATAATTATTAGAAAAAATATCCTACAACTCACAGAAACAAAATGTTTATAGACTGAAGATCAATAGAGAGTTTCATTGCACAGATAACAATGACCAGTACAGTATTCTGGACAAAAGGTGCACTATGTGCCTTATTTTATCTCAGTAAAAGCTCTTTCTAGGGTGGAGAATAAGCAAAAATAATTTATTGGAAGAGTTTTGTTTCATAGTCACAATTTGCAATTTGCAAAGACAAATTAATGATGTTCTCAATAGCAAAGGTGAAATGGTTCTGTTGCTTAGGCATGGAACTCAGAACCAAAAAGAATAAAAGGATGATTCTGATTTGTCTGTGCCATTCAAACACTGGTAAGATACCTTCTACAGAGGTATTTCTAATGCTTCCACAACAGTCAGCTAAATTAGCTGCCAGAACAAAGCTGACTGGACAATCTCAGCACTTTTGTTTGTTTACAAAATGAACAGCCATCAGGTTTCAGAAAAGCTCATCCAATACTGTAACTTATCTGGAGTATCCAGGTCTAAGGCTTAGATCTTAAATGACTTCTCCAGCATGGAAAAGGAGATAAAGTTGTAGCTGGTAAAAGAGACTAATCTTATTCTAAGTAAAGCTCTGACAAGTCAGTTATTGATCACTTGAAACTGGAAACACTTCCTGTATTTAAAAAGTTACATCAGAAGCACAAAATAATGGCCTATGGGGACATGGTGTGTGGCTTAGATAGGCATTTATGTACACTTATGTTTAGGCTGTTGCTCTCAAAATGTATGAATGGTATAGCAATGATGACAGCAGTTGCCAAGTACCACATGTGTAATACTGGCAAGAATCCATTGCTACCTCTTCAAAATAATCTGTGAATCCTTGTCTGTTTTGTAGGTCTTATTTTGTCTGTCCACTTTGAAGTTCTTCCAGGTCTGAAGTCACAGTTATCCTACATCTGACAATGCAGCACCCAAAGAAAGAAGTGCATGTTAGATCATGTCCCAACAGAACTGCCAGGAGGGAACACACACTAACAGAGTTGGTAATGTACCTGAAAAATATCATTGTCTCTAAGAGACAGAAGCTCTGGAAAAGAATAGGTATTATGAACTGCTGTAGAACCTATCCACAGTAATGATTAACAAAAGCAGGTGTTCATTGATCCAAGAGACTTGAAAGCCCCATACAGGACAGATTCATTTTTATGCCAGTGAGGGGTTATTTTCCAAACAGAGTATCAAGTGCGTCATTCAGCCCTCAGCAGTCAACTGTATCGTGTTGAGTTCCCACCCCAAGTAAACACAAATCCACTTGGACATTGTAGCTGTGCTAAGGATTGCTTCTGATTCTGTACAAATCTGATATTTGCACCAGGTGGGCAAGAAGAGGTGGCAGAACAGGAAATGCAGAGAAATACAGGCCAGAGTTATTAATGGTGCTGCCTGAAATCTCTTCTGCATTACAGATGTTCCATGAAGAACATTTCACTTTGAATAACAATTTATTTTGCACTTCGTTCTGGTTTGGTTTATTTAACAATCTCTATGCTTTAGAAATTTTTCAATTCTATTTTTTTAAAAAATTGTTCATCATTACTTGGTAAAACTAGGCTTCATATTCAGTTCAATAGAATTTTGTGTCTGCTCTTGTTATTTGCTGCTTTAACAGGGTAAACCAGTTTGAGCTATAGGAATTCATGAAAGTCTTCTGAGAGATATAGTTTTAACTTAAGTAAAATCCACTTGAGTAGAAGATTCCTAAATGGGACTGTTGGGATATTGGATGTAATCAAAGCTTGTTGAAATCAGTGGGAACTGGATGCATTTTGCAATTGAGAGATTTAGGTTCATAGGAGGCAATATAAATAAACATTTATGTCAGTTTTAAGGCTTTACAGAGACAAAAGTAAAATTTTTCTGACCATAATATTGAGATGACCTGTGTGCCTCATAAGCTAATGACAATCTGGCACCCTTGCAAGATTATGCATGAGTGCATTCACCAGAGGATTTAGGGCTTAGATCTCCTCTTGGATGCTGTGACTTGTGAAATTTAAGAATACAAGTGTTCTACTTGCCATTGCGAGTAGAATGAGCAACCAGTTAAATCCTGAGGGCAGGTCACACCAAATCCATGCAAACTAAACCTAAATATCTTTATACAAGTGCTGCTCAAGTCAAGCTTTCTTTAAAACGTTAGCGTCAACTTTTAGGAGATTAAAGACAACAATGAAGAAATATATTTGCATCACCCTCCAATCTGGCTTGATCTTCATGTCTCTATGTAGATACTTCCAACACTTTAGTAAGTACGGTGTTTGAATTGGCAGTATTCTACTGAAACTATTTTAAGTTTCATAAAACTGTTTCCTTTAATTTTCTAGGCCTCAGTCTAAGTGTGAGATACCAGAGAGCTCAAATGCTAGCCAGAGTAAATAGGATTTTTTTTTCTTTCAATCAGTTAATGAACTTCTAATTCATATGTAGTTCAACACTATATATATTTTAAAAGCATGCTAATCAAATACCAGAAAATTAGTGTTGAATATGTGTTTGGGTATATCCTCCTACTACATTTGACAGGCTTCAGAGCCAGCTGAATGTTCTACACCAAAACAAAAAGTAACTGCTGACTGTATGATTTGACCAAACTATCTAATCTATCATGTTGTATTTTTGGGAGGTTGCCTATTGTCTCATTTGCAATTCTGTTTTGTTTTCTTCTGTTTTCCTCTCTAACTTCCCTGCAATGGGCCCTACCATGCCTATTGGAATTGTCTAAGTTTTAGACATTCCCTTTCTTTGCTAGTGGATATTTGATATATTTGTGCTATTCAACAGAACATTGTCTACATCCTCCTGCATACTTAGGCCAGACTCCACATACAAACCTGGTTAGTATCTATTCTAGATTTGCAGCACTCAATGAATCCAGTGAGAAGGGGGCAATCATGATGGCAAGACTGTGCTCCAGGTAAGTACATCAGTGTCTTTAAGTGCTCTCCTGCTCCTCTGCATTTTCTGTATGCGCTATCTCTTCATCACAACAGCGCTCCTGCTTTATCTGTAAGCGCTTATGACTGTGGTGGCTTATCTTTACGGCGGGTCTGTGAACTCCCCAACCTCCACAACAGCCTCTCGGCACAAAACCCGTGACCACCAGCTCCCTTCCTTGGTTGCTAGGGGGAGCGCAGTCGGGCTGACACCAGGGCAGGGGACTGGCTGAAGATTCTTTTCTAAGGCGGGGCTCTGAATGCGACGGGACGCTCGGAGCGGGCAGGGTGGAGGGGCGCGGAGGAGCGCGGAGCGCCGCCCTGCTCCCGTCCCTGCTGTGTCCGTCCCGTCCCCGCCGGGCCCGAGCCCGCGCACAAACCCAAGCCCGACCCCGACCCCGACCCCGCCTGGCCGCCGGCTCGCCCCTCCTTCGCGGTGCTCGCTGCCGGGCACGGGGCTCGAAAAATGGAGGACTACGGGCGATTCTTGGCGCTGCTGGCCTCTACGCTGCTGGTCGGCTTCGTGTCAGTCATCCTCTCCCTCGTCTGGGTCTTCCACTACCGCGAGGGGCTAAGCTGGGACGGCGGCGCGGGGGAATTCAACTGGCACCCTGTCCTCGTCATCACGGGCTTCGTCTTCATCCAGGGCATCGGTGCGTCGGGGCCGCGGGTCGGCACGGAGCGGGTCGGCGCGGAGCTGAGCTGCGGGGGGACCGGGCCTGCCTGGGGCCAGGGCGGCGGGGCCGGAGCGGCGGGGCGCGGGGGGGCGGCCGGCGGCCGGTAGCGGATGGCAACGGGAGCGCAGCGGCCGGTCCGCGGTTTAGGGAAGCCAGCACTCCCGGAAAAGGGACAAAGAGTCCCTTGTAACAAGCCAAAATTCCTACCTATGGGGTTTGGGTTGTTTTGGTTTGGTTTGGTTTGGTTTTTTTCTGCAAGTACTTGTTTATCCTGGCCAGGGGATTGCCGTGCAGTTTGAGTAATGCTTGCGAGGTGTGTTTTTCCTAGGCAGCTGGAATTTATGCAAGTTGAAAATGCCAGAAATGCTGCCCTAGGAAAGTTTCTCTTTTGGCTCTCTTCCATGTCCCAAGAAGAGAAAGGGAAGTTCAGTACTGCAGAAGTTTGATCCAGGAGCGGGGAAAATGTAGCACCGCAAGCACTATGAAAATGCAGTTCTTCCGGATAGACTCGAGGATGAAGTCATTTATTCTGTTGCCTAAATAACGTGTAATTAACAAGATACAAAGTTGCTCTTTTTTTTTTTTTTTTTAGGAGTGCATGAACTTTGGATTTCATAGAGTTCAGTTGTAGACTAACATTTTCCCATTACACTTCCAACCAGTCAAAAGTCTGGAAGATGCTGAAGGCTGTTTAGTTCTGGCTATGAAGAGAAGGTTGTGATTTGAACATACACTGTAAATGTTTGTTTTTCAGTGGGAGTGGGGCTGTTCTCAGCCTTCAGCTTCAAGCTGTAAACTATTATTGAGCAATAAACCATATTTTGAAGTTGTTTTACATAAGATTGCTGCATCAGAAGTGTAATTTCAGGCTATAAATAAGCAACGAAAACCACCTGTTGACTTCACTAACCTTTATATTTATGGTTAGTGTGCTCAATGTGCTTTCTTTATATAAACATAGAACTTTTGAAGAAAATAGAGAGAGGCTTTCTGCAGCTTGTTCCTATGTATTATCTATTTTCTTTCCTCTGAAACTCATTTTTTTTCTGTGTCACAGAGAAAGGGGGTTGCCCCAAGCCCTGTGTAGGTAAGGATATATGCAAAGTAAATGGAAGCTTACCATAGCTAAGAAACAACACGCACACAAGGAATTCACTAATAATACAGAATTATTTAGGGAGGAAGTCCTATTACACCATAGGAAAAGCAGAGTTGGAGACTGAAGGGATATTATAGTAAATCAGATGAAATATCAGCAGATAAGATACCACTGTGAATCTGATTCAAATTTGGCTGATGGAAGTCTGCCACTGAATTCAAAGCAATATGAATGAGAGTGGCAAATCAGATACCTCTTTGGACACATACAAGAAAAGTAAGTCTTTAAGTAGTTGAAAGTAGAAAGGTGTAGCTAAAAAAAAACTTGGTTAAATTTGAGTAGAGAATTTTAAATAATAACTAAACCAATTGTTTATTAAGTTTAGTAGTCTGTACAAAGGATGGAAATGTATTGTTGGTCACTAACTCTAGAATTTTGCCCTATACATTTTTAAAAGGACAGATGTCCCATGCCATATAAAGATATTGCAAGATAGCTCTGCCCTGTGTGATGTGTTTTAAAATCATAGTTCAAAAAGGAGTAAGACCTGAGTCAAAAAGCTCAGTCTAGGGTGCCTAAGCTGTCAAATTTCTTAACAGTACTAGAGATGTTCTGCCTTGAGAAAGCTCTTCACAAGGCTGCTTTACCATGTCACCACCAAACATTCTAATTTTGTATGTGCCTATAACCTAGGCTGTTTTAATTTTGACATGAAATTACACATCACATCTGGGTAAATTTTTAGAGCTTTTACTCACTGAAAGGTGAATCTTCTTTTTCTCCCCTTTGTTCCCCAGATTGTCTTCTTTCCTCCTGCAGATCAGAGAAGCACCAGTTATGAGAAAGGCAGGAAGAAGCACACAGAAGTGATGATGGGGAAATAAAACTGTGTCTTTTCACAATGATAAACAAATCTGCTGAAATTGCCATGTGTAACTTCACACAAAGCCCTCACAGAACGATGATTAAACTAAACTGTAATATCATGCATATGGCCTGGGCTGTGGCATGTAACATGGGAATGAATGATATTGTTAACAACTGGCCAAACCATTAGTTAGTTATTCTTTGGTTTTCTATCATAATGTTTATGGAAAACAACTTAGAAAACTCCGAAAAAGGCCCAAACAGAGATCTGAGACTATGTGGACAAGTGACTGAGGAGTTTAATAGTGCATTTGGAAGTTAAATCAGCTAGATAACAACAAAAAAATACATAAAAAATTGAGTCCAGACTTGACCCTCTGAGATCAAAGACTAGGAACTGAGACCAGGACCTATACTCATTAAGTTTTCTTCATACAGAGTCCAGTACTCGGCTGCACTGTGAATAAATTATTGACAATACTGTGGGACATATGGTAAGGAGGATTTACTGGAAATATCCTCATGCGATGTTGCAGCCTGGCTGAACATGAGCCAGTGTGTACCCAGGTGGCCAAGAAGGCCAACACAATCTGGCCTGTACCAGAAACAGTGTGGCCAGCAGGGCCAGGGCAGTGATTGTTCTCCCTGTACCCGGTACTGATGAGGCCACACCTCAAATCTTGTGTCCAGTTCTGGGCCCCTCAATACAAGCCAGACATTGAGGTGCTGGAGTGTGTCCAGAGAAGGGCAATGAAGCTGGGGAAGGGGGTGGAGCACAGGTCTGAAGAGAAGCAGCTGAGGGAGCTGGGGGTGTGTAGCCTGGAGAAAAGGAGGCTCAGGGGGGATCTTATCATTCTCTAGAACAGCCTGAAAGGAAGGTATAGCAAGTGGGGATCAATCTCCTCTCCCAAGTAACATGTAAAAGACGGAGAGGAAATGGCCTCCAGTTGCAGCAGAGGAAGTTAAGATTGGATACTTGCAAAACTTTCTTCACTGAAATGGTGGTCAGATGTTGAAACAGCTGCCCAGAAAACTGATGGAATCACTGTCCCTGGAAGTGTTCAAAAAACATAAATGTGGTGCTCAGGACATGGTTTAGTGTAGAGGTGGCAGTGATAGGTTAATGGTCAAACTCAGTTATCTGAGAGGTATTTTCTAACCTTAGTGATTCTAGGATTCTATGATTCTAACATTATCATGTAATGTCACTTTGGGGAACTGTTGGAGGTTATAAGCTTGGTATGTGGAATCATATTTATGTAATAGATTGCTTTAAGACAGTCATATCATCTTAAAAACAAGGTTTCTATCTTCCTGATTTTGTACAATTTACTACTGTTGCTTTTTAAAGTAGAAAGCCAAGAACAACCTAAGTGCTGTATATATTTAAATGTTCTAAGGAACAGTTTCATTCCAGCATTCTATTTTCACACAGTATCTAAAAGCATACATTGATTTAAAATCTGATCATAGTATGGAAATTTGACTTGTAAACTGTTTTTATTTTAAAAATAAATTTTATTTATTTTATTTTAAAACTTTCCAAGTTTTAAAGAAGTGTGAACAGAACTTGGAAAGAATTTGTCATTTATTACTACTATTCATCAGAACATGCAGTGATAACATTCTATTTATTTTCCATAATGTATGCTTTTTGCCTAAAATGCAAGGGTTACAGAGAAGTAATGAATGAGTAGGGCACATGAGAATCACTTAAGTAATTTTCTAATCTTTGCATTTATCAGGTAAAACTTTTCTATTTCTTAATGTTTGGAACAGGATTTTTTTTTAAAACCCTCCATATATTATTATTCCTTTGTTTTATTATGGCTAATTATATATAAAATTTTCACTGTAATTTCATAAACAGAAGCCTTAAATTAGGATGTGTTGAATCACTGAGTGGAGCTCAGGCAAGACGTTATAGATGGGAGCATTAGTCTTTATTGGTCAAATTATCAGTTGTCCTCATAAATATTTGTCCCCTGTTAGCTGAATATACTTATGTGCTGTCACACATCCAGAATTACTGTCTAGTTTGTAATCAGATGTACCTGGAGCTTCAGTGATGTAATCTGGCCTGTCTGTGTCCCATGTGGAAAGCATCTGGGTCACATGACAGAGGGGACAGTTGTGGCAGGATAGGGGCAGCAGGGATCTTGGAGAAAACTTGGCAAGAAGCAGCTCTAGGTTAAGTTATTCTTATGGACCATCTGGAGTTAGATCAATGGATATTATTGTTTTGTTCAGACTGGACACTGTCTGCTATAGCTATTAATTCAAGTACAGGCAAAACTTCCCTACATTCATCTAACAGTGGTGGAAGACTTGTATTTGTTAAATGCTTTTGTCTCTAAAGTCAGATTATGATTCCCTTATGCTGAAGAGCATTTTCCCATTCAAAGTAGTCTTACTGATATCAATGTAATAGACAGTCATGTAAGTATCTCTGCAATTAGAGAATAGCTTTATCCAAAGTTAGCAAAGAGAATAAATATGATAAAATAATCCTTCACACTTTCTCAACAAGTGATCTTGTCAACATAAGAATCAGCCTCTATTGCGCCAACCTGACTAGTAGCAGAAAAATCAAAATCCTATGCCAAATCCCTGTTAGATCAATTTAATGACTGAGGAAAAGATGACACCAAGTTATTTACTGGTTGTTTTTTTTGAAACACACTTAAATCTGTGGGATTTTTTATAATTGAGAAAAAATCCCTTAAAAGCTATATTTAAGGCTCAGTTGTATTTTCAGAGTATGCTATGCTAAGTGTTTGAGAAAAAGCCTTTTAATAGACTTTTTAGAACACTTAAGGTTGGATTTTGCTGTAATTTACAATGTAACTATGTGAATTATGCCTACTTATTTACATCTGAAAGAAATTATCCTACGAAGCCTAAAATCTTGTTTCTCTTCTTTTGTCAGCTATTATTGTGTACAGATTGCCCTGGACCTGGAAGTGCAGCAAACTCCTAATGAAGTTCATACATGCTGGATTAAATACCATAGCTATGATTCTTGCAATTGTTTCTCTGGTAGCCGTGTTTGAATTCCACAATGCCAAGAACATTCCTAACATGTACAGTCTGCACAGCTGGATTGGGCTGACTGCTGTTATATTTTATTCTCTCCAGGTCAGAATCTAACTGTATTTATAAACAGGTTGTAAATTTGAAGAATGCTTTAAGTAATTCAGGTACAATAGGCTCTTGCTCATACATCGTAACTACTGGGATAGCCATTTTACACTCTAATTTGGTAAATTATCATGTAAATGTACAAATCATTGATTTTGAAGAAAAATGCATTTTTAAGCATATTTTATTTATTTACTTTAGCATAGAATACAGTCATACAGTAGTGTTTCTAAGCCCTATTAACTCCTGAACTTACAGCAAGTTATTTGGATTGTTGACAGCATATTTAAATATAGTTAGTGCATTTATTAAGGAAGCCTCAAATGAAGTAACAGCTTTTCTATTTTTCTTTTTTTTTTTCAGCTATCATAAATTTAAGTAGTCACTTCTTGGCCTCAAGACTTCTGTTAATCAGCAGAACAAGTGCATCAGGGAGCAGTAGAGATGTAACGGATCTAAATTCTGAATGAGCTACTACTGGCTAACCAGTTTTCCTGAATCAGCAGAACTTTGATAGATGTTCCTGGGCATGTTTTTAACTGCTCCTCTTGGCAGAGAATTAGCATTATTGTAATGTAAAAGGAGCTAACTTAGTGCGTTTCACATTTGGCAAAGAGCAACCATGCCCTGAAATTTACAGAACACATACAGATGCTTCTGCATATACATTCTGAACTCCCATACTCCATAACAGTATGAAACTTTATTTGGTTCCTTCAAATATTTTTTTCCCCAAAACATTGAAAAAAAAAAAGACTTAATTATTTATCTGTGATCAAGCACAGAAAAGTCTCAGATAAGGGATTTGGGTTCTAGACTTGATCCTTTACTGCTCAGGCCAAGAGGTACAGGAAACAGTGTTGAAATAGTGTTTTTAACATTTAGAAAAAAAAGCAAGCATATTACAGCATCATTGAGTACATTCTCTATAGCTGAAAAAATTAATAAGAATGAATATGAATGAATAAGAAAGAACAATGTTAAAATGAAGTTTGTCCTAATATTGCAGCTATTTCAAGGAAGCCTGTGCTGCCACTACACTGAGTATCAGTATTTTTTCTAAAGGTTAAGTGAAGAATTCTGACTAAAATCTTAGTTCTATTTTTCATTTTGCTACTATAAACGTGATCAATGGCACTTAATGCCTTGCCTGTCACATCAAAAGATCCTTGGTGTTCTTCCTCCAATCTGGGATGTAAGTCTCCAGTCAGAGACTGATGTTTGTTAAGTGACTGAGCACTATAAAAAATAGTCATAAAGTAATACCTTTGTTAACAGAGAAGACACTTGCTACTTACCAGAAGGTCACATAATACTCTGCCTACAATATTGGAACTATATTGTAATTAAGCCAAATGTAGGTTAATACAGTATAGCACACTGACATAAATTTAAGAATAGGACAAAAAGGCAAAATGAGACTGTCTCTTGGAAAATGATGTCTCCAGAAAGAAGTATTCAAAAATGACATGAAGCTCAAAATGAGTTCTCACAATACTGTGACAACAGGAAAAAGATGGCAATAGTGAAACTAATATGAAATATTATGGATTTTTTTTTGTAATATAAAGGAATGATCTGAAAAATAAAAAGCAACAAACTGAAAGAAATTCTGGAAAAGTAATTTGAGAGCTGGAAAAGCTATCTACCAGTGCAAGACTTAAAAAACTCCAGCTGTTTAGCAGATCTAAGATTAAGAGATTATTTGATTATGGTGTACTAAAAAGCTTCCCAGGGAGAAAATATCAGGCTCTCTAATCCATTATGGAAAGTTAAAACAAGGACTAAGACTGAGTTAAAGCAGGATGAAATACAAACTCATGCACTGTGTCTAATTTGGCAGCAGGAGTGAGTAGTGGTAGAACAAACTAAGGAAGGGATGCAACCTCAACACGACAAGGCAACCCTGTGGATGCAACCATGGGACACAATGGGTTATTTTCCATCAAAAAATTAGTGCTAATAGGAGGACTAATGTCCCCTGAATAACTTGATGCCACCCATACATGTCTTCACTCTGTAAATGCCATGTGATGAGACTGTAAAACAACTTGTGGTTCCTCACACCTTTACTATATTAGTGAATTAGTGACACTGAAAAGTTGTGTTTCCAGTGCTTAGTTTGGTTGGAGTTTTAGCACTATAAGTAAATTTGGACGCTGATATTAGGTAGGATGATTTAGAAAATATTTAATGTCTGCTTCCCAAGTGCTAATCCAGAATTTTGCTTTGGTTTTGACAGGAAACACATTCAAAAAGAGAAATGCCAATTATTTTCAAATTTTTACCTGAAGACATCTCAGAATGGAATTTTTATGATTATTTTTATTCTGCTTGCGAAGTACAGCATGTTTTCCATCTAACCTTAACTATGAATCTATTTTGGTTTTAGCTTCTCTTGGGTTTTGCTGTCTTTCTGCTCCCGTTTGCTCCAGTTCATCTCCGCGTAGCTCTCATGCCAATACATGTTTATTCGGGTCTTACCATCTTTGCAACAGTGATTGCAACAGCTCTCATGGGAATCACAGAAAAACTTATATTTGCATTGTAAGTATTTGTTTCCACTTGTTTATTGAGGTATTCATTGCAAATACACTTCCATTTGCCCAGAATAATAAGCATCCAGTATTGGGACACTGTTTTGTTTTGTTTGTATTAAAAAGACCTAACTAGCAGGAGACTGCTGTTTTTAGACCAAGATTGTCTTTAAAACAATCTTTCCTGACCTCTTCTTTCTTTTTCCCCTTTCAAAGGAAAAATCCTGCATACAGTGCATCCCCACCAGAAGCAACTTTGGTCAACTGTCTTGGTCTTTTGCTTGTCTTATTTGGTTCACTTATTTTGTGGATGGCAAGCAGGCCCCACTGGAAGCGGCCCCCGGCAGAGAACGCTAAAATTCTGAGGCCCATTGGAGCAACTCCTGAAGGCACAGAAGCAGAATCCACAATGACAAACAGTATTAATGCAGATAAATCTGATCCGAGGAGCAATACTGAAGCAGCCAGAAAACAAAACATGAAATTTGATGAAGCAGGACAAAGATCAACCATGTAAAGAAAATACACAGACAAAAAGTACCATTATACCTCCAAACTCCCCCTGGTGAGGGTCCTTCTAATTTAGTTATATTGATATGTAAGTAGGTTGGGGATTCATTTTTATGGATGGCTTTTGTCATGGCTTGCTGAACGCTACTCAAGTTTTCTGCATATGGATTTAAATTCCTGTAAGTCCCAAACATATTTTATTGGTCCATGACTAGTCCATGCCTTGTTTAAAAAAACAAGAACATGAATGACATCACATAATGGGAAAATCACAAAATTGGAAACTGTTTTCCATATTACTTCTTAATTTGATGCTTATATCTCTTACAGTCATGAAAAATTTAACAAGATTCAGACTAAATTTTGTTCTCGAGTGATTTTGCAGGTTATGAATTAGCCATGAGGTATACCAGACAGAAAAATTTAGTTTGTCACACATAAATTTTCTGGTAATGTTCAGTTTTTTTAAGGTCTGATTTTTCTAGCTGATTAACCCCCTCACCAGCTGCTATGTTCTATGGGATTTGAGGTCATTCCGCACTTTACAGAGTTGCTTTATAAAAATGTTTGTTCTAAAATTTTTAATTAAAAAAAGGAAACTAAAAGTTTGCTTGATAGCTTCATAAAATGGTATGTTTCCTTAAGAAATTTTGGGGGCGTTTTGGTCTTGTTTTTTTTAAATCAGAATGTATCTGTTGACCTTTTAACAAATTCTACCAAATATGTTGTATACAGACAATATTTAGCTTTGAATTATGTACAATTATTACTGAAATCTAAGGAAATTTTAAGACAACCAAATGCAGAATTTGTCTTATTTGAAAAGCTATAGAAACATACTTAGAAAAGTGAATCACTTAAACTAAGTCTTCCTTTTATCCCAGAAGGCACCATTTTAGTATCTTCATTTGATTGCACAGTTCTGTTGATTTATGGTACTAGACCTAGAAACCATTAGGAGGTTAGAAACCAGAAAAATTTGCTATCAGTCTCACAGAAAAAAAATTTGCTTCAAGTGAGAAATGCTTTCTCCAAGACACAGCTGAGCTTTGCTGTTTTAATAAAATGCTACCTGCTAACTGAAAGCAAATTTGGGTATCTCCACACCGACATCAAAAGCAATATTATCATAGGCATGAAGACATGCTTTAATCTATATGCAATCTATACAAATTCTATGACTTTTTAATTTGAAATTACAGTTTTAAATAATGCAATTTTCTCTAAATAATGAAGAGTCCCTACTGGCACTTTACTTTCATAGCTCCATCTAGTAATTGAAGTATTAATGTATCATGCTCATTCATTAATTTCACAGATACAAACAATATTTATACTTTTACTACTATAGAAGATTAATTATAGTAGATTATTTAGATTGCACATGTCCAAAATGACGAGCCATTTTATTATCTCTTGTAAAAGCTGCAGAGCCCACTAGAAATACAAATTTACCACTGTTCATGTTGGAATATAGATAGTTTCAGACAGCATATAATTTCCTATTTTTTAAATACTACATAGATTTTTATCTACTTAAGCTTTTAAAAACATTTTAATATATTACCCTTCAACAAATGTGCCATTTTTGTAGTTCACTGTGTGTTAGTACAAACTATTTTGGACATGAGTTATTTGGGTCTTCTCTGACAAGAAGCACCTCAGTTCCTGTTATTTGATTTTAATAATATTCTATTATTTGGTGAATGCAGTACAGAAAGCTAGCATAATACAATATTTAAAAACTTTTCTGCAGTACCATTTGGTACTCAAGGACTACATCCCAGAGTTCTATGTGTTCACTTATAGGTTTGTGGATGACTGGGACCAACCTCACATTGGTGTATTTTTCCACTGTAGAAAATACCTGCTTTTAATGTACCATTCAGGTATGACACTAACCTAAACTACTAAACCATTGTGTGAGCACTCCTCCAGTACCACTATGTGCAATGAATGAAACAGTGAAGCATGACAGGGGAAGTGAATAAATGAGCTCACTTGCAGTAATTTACTATGCAGCTTTCTATACTGCACTCACACAGGCAACAGCATTTTAAATTGTTATGTATTGGCCTGTTACTGTGTCTCATCCACCTGTGAAAATGAGCTCACTCAATCCTTGAGTAGTACTACGTCACATAATAAAAGCATATGTTTCTATGGAAGGTAGTCAGTTGCCTAGGGATTGTTCTGGAAGAAACTAACTGTACAGTGTACTAGAACAAAACACAAAATCTATCACTTCTTTTGTTACAGCACTGAGTTGAATGTATTGAAATGAACAGCTTCTAGGTAGTTGGTTCTATGTGCTGTTCAAGGGGAATGCTGCTTGAAAAAAGAATGGTGGCATTTACTTCTCTGTTCTCATGAAGAGCAAGGTACAAGTAACACCAAAGTTATGGGTTCAAACCCCATATGGGCCATTTGCTTAAGGGTTGGATTCAATGATCTTTCTTGGTCCCTTCCAATTCTGACCATTCTGTGATTCTGTGATACAAAACTAACTGAAAATCAAGAATTAGCAATCTTTTGAGGGGAGTCTCTCAGAACATAATTTTTGGTTTTCAACTTAGAGGTTAAACATGATAGTAGAAACTCAGCAGAAGCTGCAAGAATCCATTTGGGAAATTTATAATCAGTGATATCTCATGTGTATGAACTGTGGGATTCTGGCTGCTGATCTTCGGAAGGTCCCCATGAGATGCAGCAGCTGTGAGTTCCTCAACCTTGGTGTGTGCAATTTAAAACTGACAAAACGTACTATAGACTTTTGGCTTAATTCTAAACTGATTAAAAAGGCCTCTAAGTATCCTTGCAAAAAAATGAGGTCAGTTCAATGCTAAATAAGAATACATAGGTGTTTGGAGAGTAATAGTCCTAAACCTGCTCCTCAAAGTGGCCTTCCATTAACCTTCCTCTAATGCAAATTTTCTTACCTGTATTTATGAGTAATATACATTATTCATATACATACTAAAATACAGTAGCAACATAGGAAATGAAAAAAGTGTATTTTCAAAGATATTAGTGGAAGGTAGAATGCTAGCTTTTTCATCAGGATTTTTCTGCATGTTTGGAAATCACCTATATGGTTGTTTTTATAGGAACATGATTGTAGAGCTCACATTCCAGGTTTGGATTCCTATGAAAAAACAGGAAGTTACAAAACCTAACATTGAAAGTGCTATCTTTTTAAGATGCCTGGAAAAAAAATACTCTATTTACCTTCTGTCATGCAGCACTGTGCACAGAAGCAGAAGAGTGTTTTTTCCAACATTAATGAAACAGAGAAATGATAGTGCAAATTAGATTCTAAAATTGAATGTAATTACATGTGTACTTCTTACTACATGTAACCAAGAATATTGCATATGATAATGTAAATATTGATTACTTGTTTACATGGATATTTTATTGAACAACTAAGAGATATTGCCAAATATTTTCTATTTCAGAAGTCCCTTTCTTTTGCTTTTATTTCAGAAAATTCCTTCCTCTGTTTTTATAACTGTTCACAAGAACTTAAAAATTTATTTTATTATCCAAGGTACTTATTTGTAGATGAGAGCAAATATTTAATTACAATGTCTGTTTTCCTTATTCTTTTTTATATATTAATAAAAATTATTTTTTGAGCTTGTGATACTACTGAGTACAGACTTTCATTATGGTACTAAAATATAACTTGCTAAATTTGGATAAAGATCAAATTATTCCTAAATTACTTTTTGAAAACAGGGGGACAGTTGTACAAAGTTTCTTAAATATGTCTTCATTTCAACTATTTATTATGATCTTTATGATGAAATTTATGTACTTTGTAGTCTTAGGAACATAATAAGTATATGATGGAAAGTGAAAGAAATCACTGTATAAACAATTTGTATTTCACCTTCTGAGCATAACGGGAATTCCTCATAGCAGCTGTTAGAGGGAGGAAAAAACCAAAAATATCCTGTCATGAGAAGGCGATTGCACATACAGGAATATCATGAATTCTGATACATAATGGTAACATAAGGCACTGTAAGATTGAAATACCCTCAGATAAGTTAACAGCCAGACTAAGCACAGACCCCATGGAATCTTCTGACCCAATTCAATATCTGCATATCAAGTTCCTCATAAATAGGTCAATGATCATAAAATGCCATAGAAGTAAAATCATCTATATGAACGTACAGGTAAAAACTAAGAATTAAGGTATTCTTGAGTTTAGTAAGTTTAATTGGAAATTCTCCTGAAAGTGTACAGCATAAATTGATTATTTGTGAATACCATATAGCTGTTGGCTAAAATTTTCCAACATTTTCATCATCATGGAATAATAAAAAATACTATTACAAACACCAGTGTAGCAGAAAACCTGTTGCATTCAAACCTGACAATTCCTTGTTGCTGCTAAATTCCCTTAACTGTTGCCTGTAGGCTGGATGTGTTGGGGGAAATTCTACTAAAATAGTCCATGTTTTCAAAATACGTTAATAAAAAATTCAGTAAAACCTCAATTGTATTCAAAATTGAAAGAAGGGACTCAAATGTTGGCAGGAAGACTACATTTGTGTGGAAAAAAGGTTTTTGTAAGTAGTTGATGGAACCCTTTTAACTTAAAATGCAGATATTTGCCTTGTGTGATAGTATGAGCAACTCTTGTGATCTCTGTAAGACTAGTGGGCAGTAATGAGGAGTAAACTATTAGTCAGATAGAAAATCAAGTCCTGGTCAACAAAACGGATGACAACCATTCCAGGCAATTCAGCGAAGAGAAGAGAAGAGGTAATGTTAAAAAAATCCAGTTATTACTGCATACAAACCAGAGATCTAAAAAAATGACAGGGCTCCAGCTAACTCTTACAGAAGAAGCAGAAACAATGGGTATAAATTTCAATGAGCTCAGTTATGTTCACCAAATGTACATCATAGAGCCCCAGGCAATATGTGTTAGTGTGGGACTTGAGTTTACAGCTGAGTCCATGGCCACGCACACTGACTACTCACTGGCTCTCAAATTCCATATTTTGCTGGTCACCAAGTCATATCATAGTTACAAATACAGCTGTCAGAAAATGGATAAAAGTTTTGAAAATGTTTGCAACTTGTAGTTCAATTTGCACAAACATTTCATTTCAACAAAATAAAAAATCCATTGAGTAGTACTCAAATTCTGCGGGATATAATTAAATATTAGTGTGATGCACAGTGTGATGGTCAAATATTTCTCTGGCAGATAATCCTGCTCATATGTGTATACAAGCAGTGATCCACTAGGTGGCGAGAGCCACCAAAACGGCCTTTGGCAGATGCTAGACCAGACTTACTTTTAGGTGATGCAATATGATAAGTCATCTGCCTCAAAACACAATCACAAGGTTAGTAGTCATAAAACACACGGTCATGGCAGAATTTATATATGCAATTTACTTATTTTTAAAGGGCCCACTCAGAATATGGTATTTCTTCATCCCTGATGTTAGAAACTGTTCTTTATTGTGCTCCAACTCAAGAGCTCTTAAACTTCTGTTTGTAACTTTGGTGCAAATACAAGCTTGGTTAAAGGACACAACAACGAGAACAGAAAAGCATGAAAGTTTAGGGATAAGCTCATGTACAAGATACGAAAGTAGCAAGAATTAGGAAAAAACCAGGAACTTTCAGGAATTTTACTCTTTGACCTTGCAGTCTAAAAAAAAAAATTATCCTCAAAAAGTAAACACGAGTGCCAATTTCAAATAACGAAAAGGTAAACTTCTGCCATCTGATACATGCTAACAGGTTCTATTCTTAACTTAATTTCTCTGTGGATACTGGCTTGTTTTCTGATGATGTTTTCTGATCTATTCCACTGAACAGACTAGTTTCAGTACTTCTGAAAGTTATTTTTTATATGGTATGCTAGTGCTATTGCTTGATCTTACTTGCTTACCTGTTCTCTCAGTCTACACTCAAAGTGATTTTGTTCCTATGGCTAACTAGTACCGATGTAGATAAGGCACTGTGGTTTTTCACAAAGCTTGCTATTCATGTTTAGGTCAATGAAGTGGCAAAATTCATGTAATTTTGATTCTCCAGGACACTGCTCTCATTATTGTTATGACTATTTGATCTGGTAGAAATACTAGTTTAAAATACTCTTGCAATTCAGCTTGAGTGCTCAATCTTTTTGTTAAAAACAGCAATTGCTGTTGCAGTTAAGGAATCACTCATATATCACAGTGGCAAGGGAACACTAATACTGTCTGGCTCCTGTTTCTGATCAGATGTAGAGAACAAGATTAAAAATACAAGAAAATTTACGTGGCTACTCATGGCTGTGATTACTGCATCTGTAATGAGGAATTTGAACAGAAGTTCAGTAAGGCACAGCCTCTGTAATAATTTTAGTCTGTTTCAAATACAAGACTGCCAATGGATAGTAACGACCCTGAACACAATCATGTGTCTTAATGGCCCTGACCAGCCTCACCTGTGAGCCTCAACCCCCACACTCCTGCTCATGAGTCCAGGGCCTTCAATCCTGCTCCACCTGGGTATTTCACTGCTTTCCTGTGTCCCCTTGGACCTGACGTCCTGGCCTGATTTCTGCCTGGTCCCATCACCCTGGACCTGCCTAGTGACCACAGGACTCTGACCCTAAGTAGGTCGGGTTAGGACCTGTGGGTTGACTTTCCAGCATGACTGTCAATCTGCTTCAGCAGCTGAACCTGGTTGCCATTTCCTGCAATTCGTGCTTGCCCTGCTGCCAGCCATCTTCTCGCATGTTCAGCCCGTACTCTGAACTGGGTAGATCGGTCTTCATGAAGTATTTGCAGTACATGGACAGCGGCTTCCCCATTTATAACTATTTCTTCTCTTCAATTTGTTTTATGGAAATACTTTGCTTAAAAAGCCTTAAAATTATGTTTTAGTAATAATCTACAAATAATAGATGAGGTGCATGGAGTGAACAAAGAAGTTTGCCAGGCAGTGCCTCAACAAAAATAAAACACCTTTTGTTTCTGCATTTCCAATTATACTGAACACCATCATTTCACAGGTCTCCATACCTGACAAGATTAGCAGCATGAAACATCCATTTCCATGTAAAAAATTACGTTTTTTAAAAAAATCTGCAGCAATGTGAAATCAGAGATAAATATTGCATACTGTAAGCAGAAGTTGCAAAAGCCTAGCAAAACTCAACTGCAGCAGATCTCAAAATGCTGCAGTAGAAGTTTTCCTAGCTCTTTGGTCTATACTGAAAATTCTGCAGCTGGTGATTGGAAAAAAAGTCTGCAGCTCTGAAAAGGAGGCACGGTTATACATGGATTTGGATGAACTCTTCTCCGCTGCCAAGCAGCAGAAACCTGATGATGGCACTGCAAAAGCCTGGGAAGATTTTGCCTATCTATGAGACTGCAACTGTATAAGCACAAGCACTGTTTGAGTGAACTTTGCATATGGACCTAAGCACTGCTCTCTTCTCCTCAAAGAAAAGAAAGAAAATTCACAGGCAATATAGGTGGTCAACAATTCCCACATTCAACAGCTGTTCAAATCCCCTCCACAGAGTTACTTCAGTTTGAAAAAGAGGTATCTTTAAGAAAGAATTGCCTCCAGAGTTTTTAGCTGACTTCAGGGACAGGAGAGTTCCCTGTTATTCCAGTCTCTGACTGTACTTGTACTCCATTTGTACATGCTTTTAATATGAAGTCAAATATTCTGGCACAGAATCACATGGAGTGCTTCTTTTGACTTCTTTTGTAAACCTGTGTCAGCCATCATGGAGTCTTGTGTACTCTGTTTGAACCTCTTTTTTATTTTCAGTTGTAATTCAGGTAGTGACTATAGGAAACTCTGTCAAGGAATCTACACATGGTTTGAGCTCGTCACAGCAATGCCTCGGTCTTCTTCCTAAGTGAAGAGGTGACTACAATCCTGTAAGAGTTCAGACATTCCTCCACATTTTCCTACAAATTGTATTATTTTCCATTTTCTAATATTATGCTTTCCAAGCCAATGAGTTACGCGTGCTCCATTCACTAATTAACATTTCCTTCTTGTTCCAAACTCCTTTCTCCAGTTCTTCTGAGGACATTTTACTCCTGTGTTCCCTGATTCTCTGCTCTAGCAACAAAATCTTTATATTTCTCAGTATGTTTTTTCTGGTTTAAAACCTAATCAATCTCTCATCCTGGGGCAGGTAACTCAGTTTAGTCTGTGTATGACAGTTCCTTCTAATGCCTTAAAGGACTAATTCTTTCTGAAGTAAGGTCTTGTGGAACATAATAACTAAGATACCAAGACATTTTGTACATCAGTCCAGTAAGTACAAATTCAAATCACATCACAAACCCTACTTTTAGTTTTATTATGTTGTCGCCATGTTTATGATATTTATTTGTATTATATTTAGTCTTCCTTTGCCTATCTCTAAACATTTAAAACATCCCTAAGCAAATAATAACAATAATAAAAAATACCTTGGGGTTTTGATCTAACATTTTGAATTTTCACTTAGAATATTTTTGTGGCTTTAGAGCCAGTCTGTAAGTAAAATACATAAAATTAATTCAGCTACACCACCAGCTACATCCAACAATTTTTGGTTACTTTGTAATTTCAGGTCTGACTCATTTTGAGAGAAGACAGCTTGTGTAGCCTCTATGTAAAACACTAGAAAAAGCAGGAACTTCAGTTTGTTCTCTTTATAGATTTGTTTATTCAGAAAGAAGATTTGAAATAGAAGGCTTTGAAAGGCTGGCTGAATAATGAGCTGTTATTCTTTGAAGGCACATTATCTTTAAAAATACAAGAAAACCTGAGGGTTTCTAATGAGTAGAATCCTTCATTTTTGAAAGAAAATAAATGGAAGAGTTTGAAAAGATTTTTTTTCTTGTAGGTTTTTTTTCTTCCTCCTGGAGCTGCCTGTTGCTCTTATGTGGAAGCATCCTGCTGATTTGAATTTTTATTCTGCCGTGAGACTGATGCCAAGATTTACATGATTGCTGTGGATAGGAACTGGATTTAGCATGAGGAAGGTAACTGCTTTTCCCCTAGGGAGAGGCAGAAAAAGGAAATACAGAGTGGGGCACATAGACAATAATATCTGAAGCTATATTCTTGGTCAATTATTTTATTCATCCTCTATTTTAGATTATGTTCCAACTAATAAAAGGCAAGAAAGCTACATGTCTCAAGCCAGGAACACAGATAAGCAAGGAAACAATTTGTGGTTTCATGCAAATGTGCAACTACAAAGGAAGCAATGTACTGTTTTTATATAGAACTGACATAGTGCCCCTGTTGGAGCCCAGGGCATGA
>WAAE01031099.1:0-22958 GCA_013400495.1 Nicator chloris | reverse complement strand
ATGCATGTATATACACACACATACACAACACTGTAAAGATACTTGCAAGATCTAAGAATAGATTTCATATTTACTTAGGAAGTAAATATAACCAAGAAGACCTATTACCCCATTTTTCTTTGTTAATTGTAGCTTTTTTCTCTACCATGCAATAAAAATGTATAGAAATTTGTAATTTCTTGACGAACTTCAAAATTTTACATCTGTATCTCAGTCTTAACAAAGCACTTAATGAATATTGCATTACATCAAGACAGTACATCTGAAAGAATACTTTCCTAATAGAGCAAAACAAAGGACAAAGCTAAGGTTGAATGCATTGCACTGAAGGGAAATGGTGATGAGTGATGGTGGATTCTGTTGTGGTTAGGAGGGGATGAGTTTTCTTTCACAGAATCACAAGGCCAAAAATTACCTCAAGAGGTCAGTTAGTCCATCCCTCTGCTCTAAGGCAAAACCAACTCTACCTATGTCACTCCTGACAGTTGTTTGTCTAATCCTGCTCTTAAAGTCCTCTAATGATGGAGATTCCACAGCCACCACACCACCTTTTTCCAGTACTTCCTTAAGCTTTCTCTTAGAAGACATTTCATAACATTCTTATGGACTACTCTTTGCCCCATTTAAGACTATTGCATCTTAATCTGGTCAGAGAGGGAGTTATTAATTTCCATGTCTTTTTAGAATTTTTCTTCTTCAGGAAACTTTAAAGAATAAATTTGATATGGGTGTTAATTTTATTTCAAGCAGAACAGAAAAGATCCCTTAAAATATTTTGTGGCTTTACAGTTATTTTAAGAAATTGTTTGGAGCTGGGAGCCTAAAGGTGAAAACAGGGCTGATTTATAGCACTATTTCTTTTTTCCTTTAGGTTCATTGAAATGAACATCTAATGAGTTGTAGGAACATAGTTAATGTATGTTAAGAGAGGAAATAATGAAGAAAATATATATTTTATATGAAATGAGATTTGAAAGCATCAGGGAAGAGGGCATTGTTGAGTACTGAGATTTGTATCCATGTCTCCAGCTGATAGAAATAAATTCCCACTGGTATCCATAGGGAAGAGAGGACAAAGAGCACTCTGAGGAAGGGTTACCCTTCACTGCCACGGTCAACCTAAAGTGTACCAGTCGTAACCTTATACTTGAATTTTTAGGTTTCTGTGGCTGTAATTACATCACAGAGCCTTTCAGGTAGCACACAGCTTCCGAGCAGTGGCTTTGGAAACATTGATTTATCCAACACAATGACTTTGTAAATAGCCACTCTAAATAAGAAGGTGCTGAAGTAGCCTAAATACATTTTATTTTCCTTCTCCTTTTTTTCTAGACTCCATCACCAATCTAAGTCTTCATCTCATTCCTGACAATTCGTTGACCATAAGAAAAAATATGTCAAGGAGTTTCAGAAGTTACATCATTAGCAAGAAATTACACAAAATGTGACTATCCTAGACACAGTAACTACAGAAAATAAAAGCGTAAAAAGTAAACATATTTCTGGCAAATCTTTCTCTCTTCTATTATGGCAAGAAAAATCAAATAATTCATAAGAAAAAAATACCTTTGTCCAACCATCTCTAATCAAATAATTTTGAGAACGTTCTTTTACCTATTGTCTCTGGAACTAGCTGACCTCAACTTGGCCAAAGATTTTCATTAGAGTTTTATAAAATTCTTGCATATATGATTGTTTTGACCTTGTTTCAGCTCAGCCATCCCTAGGTGCAGAAGTCCATATAATCCATGCACTTACATGTTTGCACCGTTTATCAAAGTGTGTGCTAAAGTTTTTTATTTTTTCCAGATCAATGCTTCTACTTTGCAGCCATTTTCTTCAGTTACTTTGTACTCTAAATTATTTTGATTTATATGGAAACAATGTAAATACATTGAATTCCCGTAAAAAAGGTTTAATTTAATAAAAATTAGGAAGCAGCTCCAGTTTGATGATCTCTCATTTGAAAGAAACAGACTGTATCAACTCTGTGTAAATTGACAAGGAAGACAAAGGGGCAATCTCAGAAAAGTACAGTGTCTGGAGGCTGGGATACTTTAGGTAGTGACAATAATGTTCATTTTCCAAACAAGCTGGGGGATTACTGAGTTTAGAAAGAGCAGTTTACTCACAGCCCAGGGGCCCCACAAACTAGCCTGATTTTTTTTTTTTTCTGCACAATCTATATACCACAATCTAATCTCGTACAGCCAACAAGATTTACTGTCATGTTTAGAACGTGTTTTAAATAGTGATTTGCCATCTCTTAAATAAATGTTGTTTGTAGCAGGCAGTCTCTGGTTTAGTTTTGTTTTCCCTGTCTGCCATGAGGATCCCATTTTCCCGTTAGTATGCTGACAACACAACTTAGTTAAGGCTGGTTGGTTCCATTTGCATTGGACATCTCTTCTGCATATAGATTGATGAGTTTAATCAGCGAATCAGGAGAAAGACTTGGACATCAATCAGTGTCAGTTTTCTTTCTTTCTAATTTCTGATTTGCTACTTCTAGTTATCAATGTAATAAAATGATGCCAATTTGAGATAAAGGCTTGGAAATAGTGTAGAGTTAGTGTAAAACTGTCAACAGGCCCAGGAGCCCTACTGCATTTTGATCACGGATATTTTGAAAAAGAGACACCATATTTAACAGCCAGGAACAATGATAAATTCATTATTCACTGTTCAGTAAAGAAAACATTTTGCAGTCTACTGATTAAAACACGCCATAATGTCTTTTGTCTTACTAGAAGAACAAAAAAATTTTCTATGAATTTCCATGGACTGATAATGAACCAAAAGGACAGTTTGTGCCTCAAAACCCAACCTCATCTATCTTTAGAAGTAACATACCCAGAATTGTCTCATACTGCCAGTGTACCTGTTCTTGTATCCATTTTCACAGCAAACTGAAGAAGTGGGAATCTTTTTTTCTTCATTATGGACAGATCATTCAATTAGGTAGATCAATCAGATCAATCAGACATAATAAGACTGAATCTATATCCTCAAGATGTGAATGTTCATACTGTTCTTTAGGAAGCTAATTCTGAGCATTAAGAAGCTAATTCTTATCAATTTGAGTACAAATAAGGCTTCCAAATTCCTCTAACTATCCAGGTCTAACTGACTTCTCAGATCCTGTGAAGTCAATGAATCAAACTAGACCCTCCAGGCTAATTCCAAGCATTGCACTGTTCTTCCCCAATGGAAAACACCATCCAGATATGCACTTTGCCAATAGCAGATTGTTTTCCTGACTGTGGGGGGAATGGAGCGGTGTTTCCTTATTGCTAGACCACCTTTATTGTCACACTCTAAGATGAAGAGAAATGTATAGAGTCCTCCTCCCATCCCTACAGGTTAGAGATGGAGAGATAAGGGAACTGGCACAGAGATCACTGCTCCTCATGCCCGAGCATGGCCATGAAGTTTTGGTCCACAGCGTGGGCCTAATTAAGGAATTAGACTAGCATCCTTTTTTATGGAGCTGTAGATTGAAAAACAGTATAGTTAGGCCAATTATGCGTTTACCTCATAAAATGGTAAAAAAATCAGCTAAAAGCCAGCCACCCAGGAAGATAAAATATCTCACATAATTACACCTCTTGAAGTATATTTCTGCTTTTATAAATGCTACTTCATGTTCATGGAGATTCTTCTTTAGTTTACATGCTAGAAGTCTGTGGTTTTGAAGCAATAAGTCCTGAGATTTCTTTCTCAGTATTGAATGTTTCTGATTTAGCTATTTACAACATTTTCATTGTAAGTGGAAATCACAAACATATTTGTAACATCAAGTCTGTTTGATTTTTTTTTTTTAATAAATGGCCAAACAGTGTTGCCAGAAATATGTGAGGAAATATCCATTTGATTTTAATTTATATGCAGGCAATCACAGAATCACAGAATAGAATCACAGAATCCTGTGGTCAGATATGCTTAAAATGGAAAGCACTTGCCTCATATATTAATTCATTCTGCAGTCTGCAATGTGGCACTGACTGAACATATACCATCTTTTTACTTCATACTTTGTAAAATAATTTTTCAATCTTAAGTTTTTTTAAAAAAAAATTCTGAACGATGCATCTATTGGGAATAGTGAAACCATGATTATGAAATAATTGTAATAATGAGGTAATGGCTATCTGCCAAAGCTGTACATACTACAATGTAGATTTCCTGTATATATGCGTGTATTTATATTTTTTATAAAAATATGGATAAATAGATGTATGTATATGTATTTATATGAGAGTATAAAAATGCACATATATATGTATGCCTATCTGAATATAAGTCTATAGAAAAGGGTCTTGGTGCATCATGTATTTCAATACATGTATTCCAGAGAGAGAGTGGGAGAAGATCCAACTGGGCCTTATTTAAGAGTTATGTGATCATCCTAGCCTGGAAAGAAAATGATGTGATTGCATAAAACAAAGAAGCAATAACAGAAGAATAAAGGCAACCCATCTCAACTGTCAGTCAGTAAGCTATTTACTCATAGTGATAATGGTGACTGGAGTAATTCCTGCCTGTCCTATCCTACCCAATGGCAGGTAGCTAGACTGGTATAACAATACCTGGTATAAATAGAAGACTTGCAACAGGATTCAGAGGATTTCTTCCTCCCAGAGGAGCCTTGAAAACATGCTGAGATATAGGTACATAAGACTGATGCTATCTAAACTGGAAGACATCCAAGAGGAGCCACTGCATTCCATGTGGATTTTTTTACCACCTCTGTTGCCACAGGAGAGTAAAATTGGAAGTTGTGGATGCAAAATGATTAGATGGTGATTTTAAAATATATTCAGCACGCCAGTATTTTAAAATACATCAGCATGCACCCATCAATGTTGGGTGATGGTTTTCAAACCACCAAATTATGTTATATCTCCTATATATTCAGACTGTGCTTTGCTATCTTCTCTTACTGCTTTTCTCATAGAAACAAAGCCAGATAGATGCTTAGGGCTCACTTCTAGAGGCACTGAGCATTGCAGAGGCACTTAGTGTCAACTGAGATGCCCTAAAACATTCCTGCCCAGCCTCAGCTGCCACTTCAGAAAGACACAGGTCTGCTGTAGGTGCGGCATCGCATCTGACAGCCGTATGTGGGTGCCTTAGGGTGTGTCAAGCAATGCCTGATGACAATGCACAGAGAACCAAATCAAATCCTCCTGGACAAATGCTGCAACAACAAGTCTTGCCACTCTAGGCAGGTACCTCAGGCAGCCAAGTCTAAAAATTTGCCCCTAGAGAGGTGAGGCAGACGTGGCTGGATCCTACAGAGTCTGTGCTTTCAGGGCTCCCATCCCCACGGATGGGGGTGGTGGGTGAGAAGCAGATGAAAACAGGCTGCCTGGATCTGCCATCACTGTGTTGAGCCCTCAGACTGCTGCTGCAGGCCTCATGTTGCAGTAGCCTTTTCTGAGTGTCTTTGCAGTCAATCCACTGCTCAAGGGAATAATTTTCCTTTTTTCCTTATAGCCTGCTGTAGAGACACTTATCATCCAGGCCGTTCAAACTGGCTCAAGGGTCCTGTTTAAAAGTAATCAACTGCATAACATATGGGGTGGCTGCCCCTATACCAATGGCTAATTTTAAAAAGGAAATAGGTAGGGATTCAGAAGAGGCTATGCTCCTACTGCAGGGCAAGCTCATATTCAGCAAGCAGGATCCAAAGTCCTTGGCTTGTACAGCTGTATTTACAATTAGCTCTAATAATTGAGAAAAGACAGTTGTCCTGGCACTGGCTCTGTGGGAACACCTTGATCATGCAAACACAGAAGCTGAAGAAACCTCAAGGGACCCACACACACTTCTCACACCTCCCCGATTAGTGACTGGAGCCAGGTCCTTTTGCTTGTGATAGATTAATCAGACCCTAACTCAGCCTCTAATTGGATGACAATCAGGTTCTCAGGGTATGCTGAATAGAGGAAAAAATTCTCCTTCCCTTATATTTTATATGTCTTTCATTTCTGGCCTAGCTGTCTTTTTCTTCTTTTTCCTTTTTTTTTTTTTACGTGATTCATTTACTTTGTTACAGTTTCCCCTCCTTTAAATGAGCTGCATATTTTCACCCAGCATTACTAGCTTCCATCAGTTTTCCACTGAAGACACAACCTTTTCTTCTTATTATAACAGCACAGCTTGCAAAGTGATAGCTAGGAATCAGATTGTGTCAGCACTCCCATTACAACCCCCCATTTTCAGGGAGTAATTTTCAGTGTGGCCACAGAAATATACTCAGGACTTACTGCTGCTATCTAAGTTTTGTTCAAAGAGTGAATTTCCTTTTCCTCCGAGCAGATGAAAACATTTGACCACTTTTAAACTCCAGGAATATAAACAAACCAGCATAAGGGACAAAGTGACATGTTTATGAGGCCAAGGTTACATCAGTGGTTGTCTCCCCAATCCCTTTTCTGCCCCAGTACTTTATCCTCCCTCACAGTGTGCAGTAAAGAGAACTGCATAACATTCTCAGGGAATGCATACACAAGGAGCCCCTGAGACCACTTGTTCCACAGAATTTCAGCCCTTGAGTATTTGTCCAAACTTTCTATGGATGTCCATTTAACTTCTCCTCCTAGTTCACCAACATCAGCTGAAGATGAAAGGATCCTAAAATTCCGTTTCCTGGACTTTGTTCAATGATTTGAATTTAATGTTGGGGTTTGGTTTTGGCTTGGTTTTTAAAAGTTTGTTTCTTTTGTTTGGTTGCTCTTGTATTGTTATTGGGGTTTTTTTTCCCATTGACTGATAATAATTTGAATCTGAATTGATATGGTCACCTGAATTCAATAAAAATGTTTTCCTTTTCTCTCAATAATTTTTAACATCCTCAAATTATCTATATCTCTCACTAACTGATTTTTTAATAAATATCTTCACTCTTGATTCAACAAGAAACAAAATGAAAATATTTCCAGAATTATTTTACTGCACTAGAACTAGTTGTAACTGCACTGAACAAATATGCTGAATGAATATGATTTCACAGTCATGCAAAATCACTGCTACCAACTTCCACATTCTATTACAGCTGAGCAAACAATATGAAGAGAAAGTGTCTCTGATTGTATGCATTACTTATTTTGTCCTATGCCTAGGGAAACTGAGGTGTCTAAACTGTTGTGGCCCCGACAATTGAAGCCTGTCTGTACAGAATCTATCTGTAACAGACTTTTCTAGGTCCTATGCCAAACTCAGGAATTTTCTCTATCCAGGGAGCCAACACTTCCTTCAGTGGTAGCCCCTTGTACCAACTTCTGACATGTGAATTAATACCATGCTCACACTGTCTCTCTTACCTAGAGGTCTACCTAGGTCAACTCCTTCCTTTAAACCAAATTATCTTTTCTCCTCAATATCACTTTAGATGTAAACATCATGTCCTTGTCTAGAAGGTTTCACCTAACCATGTTCCTCTCTTTTTCTGACCAGATTTTAAGGTTATTTTTATACTGATGCTTTGTATATGTACAAGTGTTTCTGCACAATTACAAAGGAAAATCGTCAAGCACCTTGTTTCCAACTTTGAAGTCATATTCAGTTACATAACTCTGGACTGGTTCTTTCTAGAATTTCCCAGATAACAAGTAGACTGCAGTGATCAGTTGACTCCTGTTTACCTCCCACTAATGCCTTGGTACACACACGAGTTTTCCATAAACTCTCTGTGAAAGAACCCTGATGTGTCATTACAAATGTTGCCCTGGGAAGATCAAATTCTTCCCCCTATTTTTCTGCTCCACTTATACATATCACCAATGAAAGAGATCATTTTCTTGACTCAATCTGTGACATCATTTCAATTGTGTATATTCAAATCCATGTGAGAACCCCTTTCTTTTTGCTACACAGGTGATAATTGCTTATGTGGCAATCATCCTATACGAAAATAGATTAACAAACCAACTGTGTTATTAAGACTTAAAATTCAACAAGTATATTAATTATCCTGAACATTATGGCTATACTATGAACTCCTCTAGACCTCTTTAGTTATTTAGACTGTTGCTTCTATGAGACAAGGATCTTGTGGTGAGAATATATCCAGAAGGCTGTAAATCATAGTTTACAAAACCTTAATTATCATAGCTCATCTTGGTAATAAAAGGGAAATTGCCCTAAACTCAGTTCTTACTGTCAGCAATCCAATAATTCTTTTTATCGGAACATCATAGTAAGGGTGTTTTGTTTTTTTTCTTCATATCTAATACTTTTTACTTAGGAACTCTATTCTAAAACTAGTAAACATTAATTTCTGTTTCCCAATTTTTATTTTCCAGTTAAGCTTTGCTTTTAAAAGTTGTAAATATAACGTGGTTTGCTGATTTCAGCTTAATACACCTGGAATTATTACTAACATTCTTTACAACATTGCTCAAGTGCCTTTAGCAATTGTTATTTTGTTCCTTGTGGGTAAGACTCTATTTTCAACCAAAATTTAGTCTGCTTTCAGACCTACTTTTTGAGATCATTCAACTGCAGAGTGATAGAAAGTAAACAACAAAGTTGAGTGACAGAAAGATAAATGCATTAATGTAAATTTGGGCCTCTTCAGGTCCCAAACATTTCCCACAGAATCCAGTGTGCTACTACAGCTTTACTGCAGCATGCATAACAGCAGATTTAAGAGGCGATGCTTATAAGCTGAATTGTCTGGGGAAATCATGATGGATTTTTGGCCATGAAATAAAATCTGAGAGTATTGAGCAAATAAGCACGTAGCTGAAATTGTAGTCTTCGTTCTTCCCTGAGGAGGGGCTATTGGATAGAAATGTGTCCTTTTCCAGGAAAGAAAAGATGACCACTGAGAAGCTGTTCATTGAGATGATCCACATTAGAGTGGTCAGAGAAGCCTTTTACATATGGATGGTTAACTGAAGAATGAATGATCAGTTTCTGGTCCTCCGAGATGCCATAGGTCACAATTCCTCTGCTGTTATGTTTGTGTAATACCATCTTTAACTCGGAATTATCTCAAGGCATGATTTGACGTCATACTGCCACATTCCCAGGTGTAGCCTTCAGGGTATTTGCCATAGGTTATCCTCATGTTATATTTCTTTGCTTCTGAGGTTGACCTTTTAGTCAATTTTTCCTCCATCTTCCCCAGAAGCTTTGCACATCTATAACATCTTTCCTCCAAAGGACTCAAAGTGCATTATAGCCATCAATAAAATAAAGGTGAGATTTTCAAGGCCATGAAGGGTACCTAGAATGACTCCTCTTCCTGGTTTTCAGGGCGACCTGAGCACCTATCTTGCACTGTTGTATCTTTGGATATTTCTCTTTAACATACCCCACAAGAATGTGAAGAGGCTAAGTGTAGTTTGTTCCATTTTACTGAAAGGGAAACAGAGATACATTCCAGGTAATAGGCTATGGAAGGTTCACAGCTGTATTTTCCTAGAAGAGCACCTAAGGGATTCAAGTCCTGGGCTGCTATCTGAATTATTAGAGTGCCCTTTCAGGCAAACCTTCACATTTCCTTCTGCTACATGAATTCAGATTACATCTGATTACATGAGAAGAAAGGACACTTCTTTAAAGATGTTCCAGCTTCTTCAAGTCCATTCTAGACTATTTTAAAAGAAAACTCCATGGAATGTACCCTCAGAGCCTGGAGCAAGCTTTTTTTCAGCTGTTCTGGTCTATTGGGTTCATATGTATTCAGGACTTCAGGCACTTTATGTAGCTAGTTGATTAAATATATATTTAGAATTTTTCAATATGCATATTAATTACCCAGTAGACTAGAATGACTATTTAGGAGAAATTTCTGCCCATTGTGTAGAAGCATTATAAAATTCCTATGAAAATAGCAACTGCACATGCTTAAATGCGTCAATTCTTTCTGTGCTGGACTCTTCTTCTGCTCCCTAACATACCAGAACCAAGTTATATCCTACCTCAAAAAAAAAAACCACTACATGAATTTCCATTATAGCATTACATGGATGCAAAATCTCACCTTAAACTGTTTTTCTTCCTCCCTAGACTACCAACTGATAAATCACCCCAAATGCAAATTGCTACAGGATCAGGACCCTTACAAAGTACCAGAGAGCAAATCCATCATTATTGTTGTTAGTGTTCTAATATTTTTTAAAATAAAGGAAATTGATGGGGGTCAGGAATGATGAGTGCATTGTCTTGCAGTTTGAATCTGTTTTGTGCCCCCACATTCGTGGGTGGGGCTGAGAGGGAATGAGGAGTAACAGAACTGACCCAGAGGTACCAGTAAGACCACAGGTATATCCGTATGAGAATAGCCAGGCAGAAGGTTTGGGGGGTGTGTGTGGTCCAAGGGGCTGGTGAAAAGGCTGAGAAAAACTCTGTGCTATCTTCTTTCCCTGGTCCTCTCACTCCTTCCCAAGAGCTCTGGATTTCATGGTGCGTGTTCCCACATCACCTGCCACATGCATGGTTGTATGGGAAGCCCTTCATGTCTAACTCCAGGAATACTCTTTTGATGTGTCCTTCCTGACTATACATCCCAAATGCTGAAATCCTCTTTCTCAGGCTACTCCCAGTAACCCCATAAATATGTGTTTGAGTATGTGTCCCCATGTTTTGGGGACACTGTTTTACAAACTGAGAAACCACAAGATGAGAAAAGAAGGCTGGTTGCAGAAGAACTACATAGGATCACCGAGGTACTTGTAGACATATTTCTGTTCTCCTGTTAAACTACTGGAGACCAAATAAACAACAGAATCATCTCATCCCAGTCCCCCTCTGCCCGCTTAAGGAACAATCATATGAGGAACATAATGCAGCATGGCTGATTGAGGACTCACTCCATTTCCTACATTACACGAGAAAGGCCCCAGCACTTAATACCAGGGTTTTTTTGGATCTAGATCCCAGAGCATATATTTTTGTATACGAGGGAGGATTCCTTGGATGAGATGTGAAGGACACTGAGGGCCGTACAGCTGTGAAATAAGGTGCTGCATGGCTCCTCTTGGAAGTAAAGCATGGTGAGTTTCAGTCTCAAAACAGGCTCCTGAAATTCAAGAGTTAAGTTCTGCCTGCTGGTTTACACAAATTTGTAGCAATTCCTCAACTGACTGATCTGTTGGAAAAGTTTCAAAATGAATCCTGTGTTGTTTTAAAGCTCTCCTGGTTCTTTCTTGAGGGCAACAGGCAGAGTAGCACACCATTCCCTAATACCGGCCGTAAAAGCTGCACCCCAGCAAGTCAAGTATCAAGGAAGATAAATGCTCTGTCAACCTGCTCTGCCGTTATGAAAGGAACACAGCTGAAGTGTGTGCTGATGGACCATGAAATCTGAGGAGAGCCACAAGTCACTCAAGGTGAGAAATATGTTCTGGGAGGTCACACAGTATCTTTGATGTTTCTGTGAAATTATCACACCATAAACTGACAGACTAAAATATTAGATTTTGACCTTTTTAAGTCAATCATATCACTTTTTATCTCAAAGATCTTTCATTTGCAACCTGGTCACATATCAGAAAGTTTAACGTCCTTTTCGTGGTAAAAAACAGGTGCAAGCAAACCCTCTGGGAAAGAGTCAGCTATGAAAGCCATTCGTAATCTTGTACTCTTGCCACACTATCTCACTTCAAATGTGGTATGTACATGTGAAGTTGAAGCATAAATAATACCACTTGCACATCTGCCTGAAAAACTCAGGGAAGGCAGTGCACACTGTGCTTTTCACAGGCATGATCAGAGTTGAAGTGCAAACGTTAAGGCCACAATGAAAGAAGCAGAATCCTCAATAAACAATTGCCAACACGAATTCTCAAATAAACATGAAATCCGGTGAGACACTAATATGAGTACAGAGTAAGGGTAGGCAAACATATTACCTTTGATTCTCCTGGACCCCAGTTGCATTCACTGCTTCAAAAATACTGGAAATTCTGACTAACATTTCTCTTTTTCTTTGACTAAACTGAAGATTTTTAAAACTGACCTTAAAGGGAAATAACTGAAACGAGTCTTCAGCATGACAAATTGAGATCTGCAGTACTGATACCATTGGCAACATGATGGTCTAGGGGTACAAAGAAAATATAGAATAATCTCTAAATTCACATGTTTTACAGGAGAAAGGAATAAACTCATATTATATGAGATAAAATCAGTAGATTTACTGAAATAAGGTCAGATAAACAGAAATATCATTAGGGAAATTGTCTCCATCATTATTATAGTGTCTTATATGAAATGGCCAGTTTCTTGTCCTATAAATACCCAGAAGTAGGAAAACAGTGAGATGCATAATAAGAGTTTTACTTCTTTAGAACCATTACCTCAGCCACTGATCTGCTCCATAACTCTCACCAGCCTTTTTTCCCTGCTCCTTGACAGAGTAAAGTTGTAAGGCTTCAATTGCTGTACAATAGAAATTCTTTGATCATGAAAACAGCCAGAGCTCAGTGACTTAGAATTCACTTATTCTGTGGTGAGTCAGTGACTCCATGGACAAGGAACATTTATGTCAAAGAAAACCTGATATTCACAATCTGTATCATCATGCTATGATGTGATGTCCAGGTAAGAAGAATGATGCTGTACATGCTATAATTTTTCTCAGATATCATATCACTTTAAGCACACTTTAGCCTCTGTGTTAAATGGGAAATTACATGATTTAAGACTTGAATAAAATATTGGTTTCAAAGTGAAATAAAAGAAAATTATTTTTTGTTATTTTGGATGGCTAAAAATGAAATTTTTATAATATAAATTTTGTTTTTAGAATGGATATGATATTACAGCATAATTAAAAATACTCAAAAGTAAATGAGAAGTAGAATGATGATAAGGGAAGCCAAGTGAATTGCAGTGAAGATAACAGACCTTATGATAGTTAACGTAGGCCTGAATTTTTTTCTAACAGGACTGTTTTTCGGATGAGTACTATGTGTCAGATAAAATTTCGGGTCAGCTCTACTGCAGATGACAAACAATTTTTTTTTGCTTTTCTTGTAGAAAAGAATAGCCATCCCAGATGTTAGCTTTCATTCAAAAGTGGGAAGAAGCCATTTGTTGATAGTTCCATCACTGTTGGGTAGAATGGCATATAGGAACCACAAGACTAATAGTTAGTGAAATCAGCCTTCACTGTTTTTCCTCCCATAGGATTTAGAGGTGTATGTTACAGGTGGGAGTTCTACAGCACTGCCCAAAACTACAGATCAGCCCAGGATCTGCAAAGAGGCCCTTTGCCCAGGTGTGAGGTTAGCATCTCTGTATGTGCTGTGTGAGCTTGTGAGCTAAACGGTTGTGTCTATGTCATTTTAAAATTATTTGAATGTCTCATTCTCTGATTGGCTGCTACAAAGCCAGTGTTCATCATTCTTTCTTCCTCTCCCTAGTTTGTCTCATCCAGTTTTTGTGGCTTGCAGGTTTACAAAAAAACAACAAACCAAACAAAAACAAACAAAAAACAACAAAGCAAGACAAACATAACATTTAGACAAATACTTGCTTTTCATAACTTGCAAAAGAAAGGTCCCTTCCCATCCTCATTTTAATTTTTCTTCACAACTTACTGCATAAACTGCCTGCTTGCACAGATATGATTCATAGCTGCTCACAGGACAGTCCTGAGCTTTCCCACCTTCCAATGAGTGGTTGCCAATGTTGTGGGACTGTGTGTCAACAAGAAGAAGCAGAAGCAACACATCTGCAGATCCCTCTCAGCAGCAGCACATCTGTTGGTCACTCAGGGATGGGTGAATATTATCTGCTGTGGAGAAAAAGGCAGTGAGAATGCAGGGAAATGCATTAATGGGATAGACACTTGCAAGAAAAGCTCTTGCATGGTAAATGCAGAAAGCCAAGTGTGGGCAGCAACTAAAAATCAAGAAGCCATGGAATGAGGAGGGAGCAAGTTAGGCCCAGGAAAAAAAATAACCAGAATACAGAAGGATGGAAGAGATGAGACAAAGGAGAAACAGGGAACCACAGCCATCAGATATTTTAGGTCATTTAAAGACACTGACAAAGAGATGACCAAAATATTTGATGGCTTGCATTTTTAGGTCAAAATAAAGCTTAGGGTGGGCTTGTTGGCTTCTAAGTTCAGAACAGACATGCATTACAGAATGAACCCCCTTTAAGACAGATAAAGCTGTCTATGCAAGTATTACATAAGATGCTCTGAGGCACTCACTACTTTGAAAACTATGTCCAGTCGAGTCACTACTGTTTTCTGTCAGGCTCAACACAGAGGCAAGACCTGTGGGAGGGTAGGCAGTTATGGTGTCCCCATGTGCAGGGCATGTACAGGATTTGTCACTGACTCATAACAGGATAATCGTTGTCATGAGTGAGGGTGTTGGATCTTCTTCTCATCTGCACAAGTCCCCGTGTGAAATGAATAATGCTACTTTTTCACTTTGAGGCAGCAGACCCTAAGCATGGCCCAACTGCACTAGCTACAAAAAACGTTTATCCAGATGTTGCTGGTAGAAAGAAAAAAAATCAGAGCAGAAAAAACAGCCTCACTAACAATTCCCTTCCAGCAGCTGAAAATTAATTTTCTCTCCCTAATTACAGGTATTGTATAGTTGGAAATAAAGACTTTAATGGTGGATGGCATTGCATTGTCCACCTGATGTCAGCTCAGGCACAGGGGCAGCAAGTGTGAGGCTCTTTCATTTTGAGTTTGCTTTTACATCGAGAATAGGTTCTTAGGTGCTGCAGTCATAGATCCTGGGAAATAAAGCTAGTGATGAAGAGACCTGAAAGCCCATCTGTTACATACAGATGTCACATATTGTACTGAGATGAGAGGCTTTGCACGGTGTACTTTTTTGCTTTAAAATAGTGGGAGGAGTTTCTTATAATTGAGAACAGATGGGAAAAAGACGGGAAAAGCACCCAAATCATCCCCCTTACTGTCATGCTTCAAGAAACATGGTTTCTTTTTTTGTGTATTTTCATGTACCTGGGTCTCTACCTGACAGTGTGTTGTCCACTGTTTAATTACAACAGATTTTTGCAGAAACTTCTTATTTTAAGAGATGTGAGAAACTACAAATATGCTGTGTAAGGTACATGAACATGGTTGCACAGGAAATCAGCTCTAGCACAAACTAAGCAGCGACTGATCCACTCTAAGCCAGAAAACCTTAAAAATTAGTAATGTGGTTTTTTAAGCAAAACTATATGGACTAACCTTAGCCTCACAGAAGTGGCATGAGCTCGGTGCAGTGGACAACGAAAATGGAATTAAGTTTAGCAGAGAATATCTTGGATGTTCAGTCTGTTTTCTGGTGGAATTCTGTCCCCACTGTGAAACCTCAAAAGCCACAATTTCATTTAACAAATACTTGTCATTGCACCTATGTCTGGTTTCTCAGACATTGTTGCAGAGACAGAAGAGCAGCTTCTGCCTGTAATCTCAGACATCCGTTCTGTTCAAACATTTGAGTTCCAGCAAAACCGATTTATCTTGTGCTACATTAGGCCCAAGAGCTGTTATTCTGGAGTGGTGGAATAGATATCTGTGTACAGAAAAAATGCATCAGGCTCAAAGGTTGAGTGAATAGACAGGAGAGATAGTGAGCAGTTATTCAGGAATGTGCAAAGTTAAGACAATTATTTCTCCCTCTCTTTTTCTTTGGGTTTGGGGTATTTTTGGGGGCGGAGGGAAGACTTGGTTGGGTTTTTTAATCTCAGTTTTCTACTCTTTTAAATGTAAAATAGCCAAAGCAAATCTATGCTGTCCAAGTAAAATCTGCATGCAAAAACTGGACTGTTAAGTGGTTTTCCAACAGATCAGCTGTGTGATCAGACAGGCACACACACACACACACACAAAGAGATTACAGGTCCATGACTATATTGTGCAGTTAGCCTATGGAAGGTGGGACACTGGAATGAACTATTGTCATCTGCTCTGCCATCAGTCCCACCTCCCCTAGCCGTGTTGGGGGCCAAGGCACGCATGGCTCCTCATGTTTCAAGACATCCTGGTGTGCATTGGCAAGCAAAGAGAGCAGCCCATTGCAGCCATACCGCAAGGAGCCGTGCTAGACTTGCTGCTGGATGTTTCCCTTCACACTGCTTACATCAGCTGAAAATAATCATCTTTAATCCAAACAGGAAATGGTTTGCTCACACCACCACAGCCAACATGCAGGGCAGGGCGTTCCTGTTAGAACAGAGCTCAACAACAAGGTTCAAAATAGAGATAGAGGAAAAGATATGGTGCATCACCTCAGGTGCAGATATATCTGTGAAAAGCAAGCAAATTATGACACCAGTTAATCAGAAAGTCTGTCACTCCTGCAAATGTGGCAATACCCACTTCATGATCTTTTGCTCATCTGTTTTAAATCACGTTTGAAGTTTTCCAGCCTGTGTCCTCTGCTTCTGAGGGAGTGCCCATTGCCTTGCAGTAAAGATTTGGAGACAAATAGCCTTGGGATAGGCCAGTAAGTGACCATTTACAAGGTAACAAGACCTGATTAATAATTAGCAAATGACCCTTAAACTGTGTATCTAGGAATGAAGATGGATCCAGAAATTTCCAATGCTTATCCAAGTTTCCTGAATAACCTTCAGGGGTAAACAACTGCACACTTTTCTCAGGATGCCTACAGCACACAAACTTGCCTTATACAAACATGTCCCTGTCATGACATAGGCTGACTGGGAAAAAGAAGGTCCTAAAGTTTCATGCTATTCTCTTTTGGTGTGATCATGTGCTCTGTTACTCCTGTGTGCATGTAATGATTGAAACATTTTAGAAATGTGCACATATTTTTTGAGAAACTGACACACTTAAGTACCTGTGCAGGTAGATGCCTATCAAAATTGGTAGTGTGAGGCTTTAGGCTCTTTAATTACTTTTCTACTTTTTAAGTTCTATTAAACAACTTCTGTGCATTTTGACACCAAAGAAACTTCAAAATTTTCTGTGTCAGCTACCTCAGAATTCATGAGCTCACCCCAGCCTGAATACATAAACTCCCAAGCTCTGATGTACGAGAGAAATTTTACTTCCTCTCAAACCTGTATCTGTTCTGAAAGGCCAAACATCCCTGCTTGCCACTAGTCACCAGCAAAACAGTTAACGTCCCTTACTAAGAAACTTTTCTTCCTATTAATAAAAAACTGACTCAAAGCTTCCTTATGTCATGCTGTCTTGACCACATTCATTGTCAGTTATATTCCTGGAAAAAAGGATCTTCAACTGCACATTTGGAGTGGAGAGCACAACTGCAATAATTCACTGCATCATCAAAACACTCTGGCAAGCTTTAAAGACAAACAAGGATACAACTCTCTGTTTTGATACACTAAATTAGGGATCCCTGTTTTAGTGATCTTCATTAATTCCTTATTAAGCATGTTAAAGCATTTTCTAGTTTTGTAGGAAATACTTGTTTATATTTTGTATTCTATAAACTTTGGATTCTAAGCCATTTTTTCTCACTTTTTATTGTAGTTTTTGAGTCTTCTTTATCTCCATAAATTTTGATAACAATGGTCCAAAGTTAAATTTTAATAGCAAATGGATCTGTATTTCTTCTTCCAGCTCTAACATTTATATTTGCAAAGGTTTAGAGGGAAAACTGTCCTTATGTGACATTTCTGGCTTTTACCATTTCGTGACTTTTTTTCCCCCTAAGATTTTGTCTAGTCAAAGATGTTTTAAAATCTCCTTTCTGTAACAAGGGTGAAGCTGCAGATCTTTGTGTGTGAAAGGAAGAGAATAAAGAAAAAAAGTTGAGAAGATAATAAAGCTTGAATTATGCAAACAACCACTTGCTTGATTCAGTTTTTCCAGCATTCATTTGAAATCATTCTTATTTCAGTTTTACAGGCTGGCTTGAAATTCTGTGGTCTTTGCAGACAATGTGTTTGTATGTTTTTCTTGTCTATATTTCAAGTGAATCTTATTTCTTGGAATTTTCATTCATTCTGGAAATTTTAATCCTCCTCTAATAATTCACCCTCTTTTATATCCCAGTTAAGACTTCCCCTGAAACTATCGAATCCCTGGATAAAATATGATGAACATGAAACAAAGTGCATAATGCAGTTTTATTTACAGTGGTAACTTCTAACTTTACAGTGGTAACTTTATTGGCTTCCTCATTGAATAGTTTCATCTAATTTAATTGTTTTGTCTAATTATCAGTTGTGTGGTATTTCATTCCAAGGAGGAATTTAATACTAGTTTAATCATATTTAATGATGAAATGTGGATACCTGGATGGCAATGTTGATGTAAGTATATTTACTAAATGTCAATGGTGCATAATTATGACTATTATAACTGAATAATTTGGCAAGGTGAAAATATTTTTCTTTATTTCTTGTTTTAAAGGTAGAAAAAGGAATTTTGCCTGTTTGCTACAATTTTTTTATGATGTAAGGATGTCTTGAAAATATCACAGAAGTTTGAAGTTTAAATGATTTTTGTATTTTAAATGGAATTTTAAATAGGTGAATAAACAAATAGTTGCAGGTTGGCTGAGTGGTTGAAAATAGCAAATATGTTTCCAAAAATTAATCTCATACTTTTCTACTACATGGGCATTCCAATTACACTCTCAGAACATTTTCAAATTTTGGAAAACTTCAATCAGCTTTTGTGTTAGTTTGCATTAAAAATTGAGCTGAATTTTGTTAGCTTTTGATTCTATGCCACTATTCTGTACATGTGAATATTTAAAATATACATTTCTTTAAATAGGTCTTGGAATAACCATCTTTTTCTTAGAGTATTTTTAAACATTTAGCTATTCTTTTAGTAACAGTACACATCTCAGAAAGCATGATTTTCAATGTTTATCCAGAAGTGTATGGTCCTTACTTTAAATCCAGACTTATGAAGCATTTGAGCAAACCTTACCTGAGCCACTAACACATCAAATCAAAAAAGAAACTACATCCTGTAGTTACATCACTTGTCATATTTTTTTCTGAACTCAGTGAATAACATTTTACACATTTTGCTGCAGACCATTCACCCAGTGAATATCTTTGTCAGAACATCCTCTTTGTATACACACAGATTTTCTCAGAGGTGATTACTGTGTTAGTGTGGAACACCGAACGCAATGGAATTTAGAGCCCAGAAATACCTTGAATGGGATAAGACTGAGCATTTTGTGATGCAATGAGCACAGGCACCAAGCCAATACATTATCAGTGTAAGGTTTAGACATGGGTGAACCAGTTTCTTTTTCACTTTCCACATCTTCGGAGCCAGAGGTTGGTTTTGCTGGAGCAGTAATGTCCCATCTCTTCATCTCTGTGGTCAGAGGGTGCTGGAGGACGGAGACAAAGGGGTAGGCAGGGTGGAATTTCATGCTGGAAGAGATGGAAAGCAATTAACTGTAAGGGAGTGAAGGATGTTGGAGAGGAGGCTTGCAGAATCACAAAGGTACGTAGCTGTGAGGGGTGAAGAGGGGAAGGGAAAAGAGATCAATCAGGATCCCATGCTCTGAAGGATGCAAAGGGTGCTAAGGAAGGTGAATCTGAAGGAGATTAAGAGAAAGAAGGAAAAAGACCTATGCTGGCACAAACACACCTCCAAAACTTCACCAGCCCTGTAGAATCTGCTGGCCCATTTCAACCTTTCCTAAATATTTACTCAGGTATCATAACAGACTTAATTCCAAGGTCTCAACAGGAAGAAAACATGCTCTTTTGTCTTGATCTTTGGTATGATAGACCCCAGTTTAGCCTGGATTGTCAGCAGTCTGGGAACAGCTTGGTATACTTCAGAAAGAAGTACCTTCTTTCTGAGCTTGTTTTGGAGCACTTACAGAAGCAAAACATTACCTATAGAACAAGGAAGAGCCCAGGAGGAAACATAACTGCTAGACGACTTTTTAAGTGAACAATCTGCAGTCCTCCAGCTGACATTCTGTCTGATTTTCTGTGTGAGGATACTATTCCACCTAAATTGTTTATATTCCCACCTAACTGCACAACATCTCATCCGTGGATTTTAAGATACAGGTGTTTATACCAGTCTGTCCAACAAAGGACAGATGCAGTAATAGTTTCAGAACCCAATTTTATAAGACTGTATTCACTGATAAATGAGGAAGTGAAGTATTGAACAAGACAATCAAATAATTATAGAAGTCCACATGGATTGAGATTAAGTGAAAAACAGAGGATAGTAATTCCAGATTCCTGTTTTCCATCTACTCACACCAGAATGATAAAAGGAATAAAGTAGAGATTATGTGAATGAAACAACCAAGCAAAGGCTCAGCTTACTCATATTAAACCATCTGTGATTAAAAAAGAAAAAAGCCTATCGAAAAGTAAATTACATTTTAATTACTTTCTGTTCTGTGTAATTGTCTTTGTTTTTATGCTTAAAAAGGTATGCCTGTTTGGATGAACCACTGGCAAACAAACTTCTTCTATGTTTATATTTGTTGAATCAAATATGATTTTGCAAAACATATCCAATAATAATTTTAGAAATGAAGAAGATTTTTAGCCTAAAATATTTTTACCAGAACTTTCTATTTAGTTTAGCAAATCATCTCATAAGTGTGAGAACAGTTTTTTGATCAGAAGTCTTAACTATTTGAGTTGTGCCTAGTGGAAAGTGGAGATGTTGGGTTTTGGATTATCAGAACAGTTACAGATTTAAGGGGAAGTAAAATTTCATGAGTAGCTAAGAACTTGGGAGTTTGTACATGCAGGGGATTATGACTGTCTAAATTCCAAAATAGTTTAGATATTTTTCAATAGAGCACGTGTGAATTTAAAATCAAAGGGAACTGGACAATATGAAAGTATAAATGGCTTTTAAAAGTCAAATGTTCACTGTGATTTTTTTTTTTTTTACATAAAGTCTGAACAATGGTAAAAACTACATGAAACTGAAGTTAAAACTGAGATTCCCATACATTTTCATAAATTCTTTGCCTGAATCTAGCCAGGACAAGCAGTGTGCTCTTGAGTTATCACCAGTTTGGCTAACATGGCACACTTAAGACAGGAAAACATCTGTGCAAGGAGTTCATTTTGCCACTCGTTAATTTAACAGTGATGCCCAGTTTAGCTCTCTCAGTTAAAGAAGATATTCCAGTAAAAGAGGAATAACAAAAAGAAATTAACTTTTTTTTTTTTTTTAATTAACACTATGCATTTTTGGTTAGACTGAAAGAAACAGCCAATCTACATTCTAGTTTTATATGTTTGATGTGCAAGGCTTTGAAACCAACCATATTAGTTTTAAATTTCACAGTCTCCTCATTGCATCAGGCACAACCATAAAAGAAAAAGACCCATGAAAAAGAAAAGCCACACTAAATAACATTAAACTTTTCCATCAGCCTGAGGTGAAGAAGACAAAGGGCAAAGTAAGCTGGTAGAAGTAGCTTGATTCCTCTCTTAGAGACAGCTGTTATCAGATATGGGTCTGATAATAATTATGAGATTTATCAAAGAGCAGATTGACATCTTAAGAGTCATTATTTTCATTTCATGTCCAGCTGGAGGCCTCTGGAATACACATTGTTAATCTTTTTTTCCCATTATCTCTCTCAACTCCATCCTCAAATTATTCAGACCCAATGTATGCTTTTGTGGGAAAATGTTAGCCTCATCTGTATGGCAGATGATACAGACAATTCTTCTGTGCTTTTTTTTTTTTTTTAAACTGGTTTTGTTCCAAACAAATGACAATGTTATTATCTATCATCAGCATTTGGGATAGTAGCTCAGGAAAAAGACATGTACTGTAGGTTTTGCTACTTTGTGAAGTTGAGTAATGGTGTAAAGTTCACCTCATGATGAAAATAAATGTACTTTTTCTCTTCTGCATAACAGTAAGCAAAGTACCTCTTCCTGAAATACTGCAAAACATAACACCAAGTGTGGGCTTGACAGAGACTGTATCACTTTTCCCCTGAGCCTCAGGTGGTTGAAGTGAATTTGGATTGTTTACCAGAATACAGTGTTTTTACAGTTACAGGAACATCTACATTCTCAAGTACATCCCTGGTGTTGATTGAAAGGCAATATGGATTGTCTCTCCCTCTGCTATTTTTTCATTAATTCTAAGTTTCACAGACAACTCTTTGGGGTCCACAGTACAAAATATTTATTGATGTAAGCTTCAAGTATCTGCTTCAAGATACCAGATATTTATTTTCTCCAAAATGACCGTTATTTTTTCAATTATGGGCTGATTTTGTCTTAAGACTGAGTTAAAGAAACATATGATACTACTAACAACCGGGCAGGCATCTTTTCATTTGGGACAAAAGAGTGTTAAGCTACTGTTCAAAGCTTAAAATCCCTCTACCAAAATGGCTTGTGGTCTTTCTGCTTCTGTAAAATTATTTTTATATCTGGTAAAGAGTGTGGGTTAAGTTGATTCCTTTAAAATTTAAATTAGGAGTTGCTGTGAAGCCTGAGACTTAGTTTTATGAGTGTTCACTGAGGTTTACAAACCCATTCAGCAAAACTCATGGCTGGTGAGTGAAACTGTGCCCCTCAGAGCTAGAACCCACTGCTGAGACATGAAGAGCTCTATGAGGCACACAGAAGCATTTAGTGGAAATGTTGCTGGTATTAATTACTACAAGAAAACCAACTTGCATTTTTTAGGTTAGATCATAAACCCTCCAGCTGCTGAACACATCTATAGGTATCTTCTTGCTGCATTTATTTGCCTCCTAAAGTATCACAATGCTGAGAAAATGGCAAGAATTAAAAGGAACTAAAGTAATTTCTTGCATCTGGATGGCAACTGAGAGTCCAGATAAGTAAAGTTGTGAGGAGTTTTTAAAGATTCAGCTTCTGCGGTTGTTTATTCAACAGCAGTTTAGGCACCAGGCGAACTAATTGTTTCTCTCTAATGCCTTAAATTAAACTACAGACATCACTGACCTCAGGGTAAGGAAGAGACTTTTACCAAGCTCACAGACTCCAGAAGTGAAAAGAATTCCTTC
>WAAE01031072.1:0-12792 GCA_013400495.1 Nicator chloris | reverse complement strand
AGAGAATAGTACACAGCATCTGTTCAAAACAAAGCATGAATTGAAATCAAATGTTGTTGCAGTTTAACCTGAGATGTTGGCAATTAATCCTTTCTTTGGGTGTCTCAGGAAGCAGTATTTATTTCCCATCATTTTGCAACTGGGGATCAAGCTGTATCAATTATTAAGCATAAATTCACAGCTCTCCTAATAAACATTATTCACTGGGCCAGATGAAGGCAGTTCAAGCAAGATACAAATGTTCAAAGAGGGAATGTATTTATATATATATAGGTATAGGAAGCTCAGCTAGACTAAATCCTACCCCTGCTCACTACACGATGACATGCAGAGAGCTCTGCAGTTGTTCATTTCTCCAATCTGAGAAATACTCATTTTAAGGCAGTATAACTTAGAATACCAACTATATTATCTCATTTTATTTTTAACTTGTTAGGATTTAATGATTTAGATGCATTTTTGAAGTGAATTTCCCAATCAACCATTCTAGCTGGGCTCACAGCAAGAAACAACTTCAAAAGATATAAGTAGGATTTCTTTCAGAGTAAACAGAACTAGAAGATGGGTTACTGGACTACAACCAGTGCATGTCAGCTACTATGGGCTGGCATATCAGGCTGGCATGAAGAGCTTGGCTTCTAGGCTGTGTTCTGACAGTTTAGGATTGAAGTATGCCAGGTGTGAATTGACAGGAAGTGTAAGAGCCAGAAACACACAGGGGTTTGACACCTGATGTATGGAAATGGTATTTTCTAATCATATGCCTGCAACCAGACACTGTGTCCAGTTGCAGTATTTAGTTCTACAGTGTCTCAAGAGCCACGAAGTTTACAGCAATTCTAAAAGCCTTTTCTTCTGTTATACTCCCATTAATTTTCTCTCTTCTTTCATCCACAATTCATAGCCATGAGAAAACATGTGAATCATATTCTTTTAAGAGAGACAAAAGAGCAAACATTTTTCATTAACAAAGAAGAGGCTACTGTACATGTCCACCAGGGATGGGACAAACATTATAAAAATCAGCTTCTTCCAATATGAGTGACAGTTTGCTATTCATTCAAACCAGAAATCTAGCAGTCCAAACTTCTTTACCTTCATTCTTAAAACAATTCTGCTTTTTCTGTTTGCTACCCTACCATAACCTCTTTCATCTTGACATCCTTTTTTCTTTCGGAGTAGTCAACAGGAACTTGGGAAAATAAAAAAAAAGTTTTATTCTGTTTTTCTATAGCTTCTTCCTTGAGCCACCACTGAAGCAAGAAAACCGGTAATTTCTCAAAGTACTTTTATCTCCCCTTTCTGATAGAGTTTTGAAGGTCTTTCTTGTTTGGTTTTGTTTATTTCTTAAATCAGAGAAGCTCTAGAAGAAAGTGATCATAAAATCTAGGACTTTTCCTCTTGATGAAGCCTATCACAAGGAAAGTCTTTTAGCTACAATAGTAGCCACTGGCAAGCTCTAAAGTCACTTTAATTATTAATCCTCAGGAACTGTCTATAGATGAAAAGGACAATTCATACCTATCTGCTCTTCCTGAGATCCAGTAAAATGACATCTGACTCGGTGAAACCAGTGCATAACCTCAATACTCTGCTCATTTATATACTACTATCAGGAAAAAAGCTCTTGGTCCTTTTGAAATGAGTCTTCTGAGATAGTGGGAGTCGATAATGCAAATTGAGGTTTCCACAGGCTTTTCTTCTATGACCTGTTCATTTTTTTTTTATCAGCAGAAGTTATCAAGGCTAATTTTTCAAAATGTGTTTTCCCATGTTTTTTTGAAATAATGAAAGCCCGTAAGTTAAAGGACAGAGGGTAAAAATGCAGAGAGAGCATGATTCTTAGGCAACCTAGAATGTTAATGATAGATTTAAACAGTCTTTATACTTGGAGATCTTTGAGTTGATATACAACCTTGCAAAAGAGCAATTCATTACACTTCTTGCAATGGCAGATTCAAAAGCATCATCAATAACTTATTGGCAGCTAACACAAAATGGTTAGAAGAGAGGGCAGATAGATAGCATGGTCTTACGGTCAAGCAAACACTGGAAAAACATGAAGAAAACTTGCATGGAAAACAGGCAAGTTTCTGTCAGGAATACATATTCAATTCTGAACCAATTAACTATTAAAAGATAATTGAATAAGATAATGAATCTATTGTATTCATCTAGAAAAGAAAACCGGTTTTTTGACATTATCTCTGTATTGCATCTGCTACTGTTATACTCTATGAAGGATCAAGTACTTCCATCTCCATTTAAATTCTCCGGTTCATTGGAGTATTTGCTTAATTAGGACATCTCCCAGAGTAACTATTTGGCTGTAAGGTAAAGCGTTCTACTTAATTCTTGATAGGACTGCAACCAAAAACATCCTTTTCTCACCGAAGGAACAATTCCAGTGATATGACTTCTTGCAAAAATGTTTATAAAATTGATGGGGAGTGAAATAAGTATGAAGATTCTATACCAAAACAAAATGCAGAGTATTATTTGGTCAACATACTTTTGTTTCCATTGTTGTTAGCTCACTAAATTTGATGTGTTTTTTCCCTGCTGAGTGAAATGATTTTGGAAAAACAGTAAAGGGGGATATCTCTATTCCAGTAAGTGTATAAGCTGGTCGTTAATTTTTCAATATGGTTGTGGTTTGTGGTATGACAATGCTATGATAAATGTTTATAGAAGCTTATTCTTAGGTGTCTTTAAGAATAAAATAACCTTTTTTTCATATAGTAGTTTATCTATGCCTTGTTTCTTAGGGAAGAATGGTACTTCAATTAGACAAGGAATAACTAAAAATTATTTCATTTACTTTAAAATATATAATCTGAATATCTGCTGGAGCAATTAAAAAACAATTCTGGCTCTCAGAACACACATTTATTTAGGATGATATGTTGTCAACAAGTATGATTCAAATACTTAAATACTGCAATGAGGCTCCTGTACAGAGATTAAATACCAGTTTTCACCACTCTGTTGTGCAATAATGAAACAATAATCATACTTTTTTCCCTCCCTATCTGAACTGTCATACTTTTTGAGGTAGCGGAACATTTATGTTTCATGGTTATGTTACTTTCTTATTGGGAGATAAAGTGTTTGACAGGAAGACAGTATATTTTATTCTAATCTAAATTTATTTCAAACGTGTTCATTTGAAGAGAGAGATTGGATAGTAATGCCAAGGCAGAGTTCATAGTTGATACAGACAGAACTCACTAAAGCAAACCTGAAACAGTCTTCTCCCACACTGTTTTATATGTGAGATTCTTTAGCTTTCACCAGGTTTATATGTTATAGCCATACCTTTAAAACAGCGTTGAAGGCAACTATATATTATTAAATAGAGTCTGTTGCTATCTTTTTATTGTGTAGAACTTTCTAATCATTTAATTTCTAACATAATTTTGTTGACCCAGATAAGCCAGGAATCTAATCTTTGTTGCTTCCTATGCTTTTATTGAAAGGCACCAAAATGGAAAACAGTTGAAATTCATATTATATCCATTTGACTTCTGCTTTCATTTTTCCCTTGTTTCTATGATGGAAGAAGGATGATGCATGAAAAGGTCATGACACAATACACACTTATTGTGAAGTAGAGAGCAGTTAAGGTTTCTTTAGTTTAGACGCAGCACATGTGCCTCAGGCACATAGTCTGTTAGGCAGCATGGCCCAAGAGCTCCCTCAGCTGCTCCTCAGCTGCTCCTCAGCAGGTCTTGTGTTCCAGATCCTTCACCACCTTTGTCGTTTTCCCTGGGCATGCTCCATTACCTCAACGTCTTTCTTGTAGTGAAGGACCCAAAAGTGAGCACAGGATTCGAGGTGAAGCCTCCTCCCCTGGGTGGGAGCCAGGAGAGTGCCAGATAGGGTACCCAGTGTCAGAAGCAGCACCAGGATGGCCAGCCTCAGATGCAGGGTCAGGACCAGCAGTGCAGAAGCCCAGGCCCAAGCAAAGCTGCAACGCAGCTGGAGCTAAAAGCTAGGAAGTCCACAGTGTCTCTCCTGCATGGGCTCACAGACCTAGACAAAATGGGGCTCCTGGGCCTGTGGGTGTGGGGCTTCCAGGAGAGGCTCCTCAGTACCATTAAAACCCACTAGTGCCTTTGGGACCTAGATATAAATTCTGTTGCAGAGGCAATGAAGGAAAAGCATTCAGAGATCTTGCCTTGCTCTGTCAACTGGATTTATCCATTATGTTAAGCTTGTCTTACCAGCAAGCTAAAACAGCTCCCCATTCAGCACTTTTGCCTCTGCTTTTGGAAGAGTCTTATTCTCCTTGTGCTTTCAAACAGAAAGGCTTACGAGCAGGAGGATGACCCCTGAAAGTATTTCATTACTGTATGGGACTGTAGGTATCCCCATTTCCATCTAGGTTAGAGAATTTTTATGAAGCCCTGAAAAAACATGAAACTGGAAGTAGTGTTTGGGAGTCGTGTTTTCAGAATTTTTTTTTTAATGTCAATGCCTGTTTCTTTCTTTTTTCATTTTCTATGTCATAATATTCCTGAATTTTGCTACACGAATCTTTAATGTGTTCTTCGCAGAAACTACTACAGTCACCCAAACATAGATCAGACACTTGTGAGGCCATATCTGCTGTACCTCCCAGAACAGCCCTGGAGGTAACCTTACACATTGAGTTACATAGTTTTTCCTTTTGCTTACTTTTGTGCCACTGTGACAGTAGCAGGAGGTGATAACAAGAGTCTCTTCCCTTATATCAAGAACAAATAATTTTTTTTTGTTTCCAAATAAATAAGATCTATATTCTTCTGATGTGTTTCTTTTTTTCTAGTTTACTGTCCTAAGAAGGTTGTGACAGAGAAAAGATAACTTTTAGGTGTACTTTCTTCCTCTGAATATCTACCATTACTTTTTTATGACATAGCTTCTGGTGACTTTTTTTTCTCAGCATATTTTATATTTTGATTCTCTTTTTTTGTGAAAAGTTTGTGATTACTTTTTTTCTGAAAATGCATAAATGAAATTATATTTTTTTAAAATAGGAAAAAGTAATATATGAAATTATGATTGTAAGTAATTTTGGCCAATATTTGAACAATCTCTTTTACTAAACTCAACCTGGTCATCTGTATTAACTGCAGATCATATCTTTCCCTTAGAAAGTACATCTTCTTCAACATAGATTTTTCAGTTTGCTTATGGGGACATACAATTTTTGAAGTTTGTAGAGCCAGGATCATTAGTGCCAATAAAGTCCATAGCCTAGGGTGTGTTACAGTACCTGGAGCAAACAAACACTTGCCTTGGGAGTCGTGGGCTACATTCCCACATACAGCAGGATTGCTGGGTGAATTTCAACTGTATTGCATTTACATGCTAAGGTTTTGGTAGGGAGGAAGTTGCAGGGATCATTCTGAGAAGATGCCAGGGTCTGCCCCCATGCCAGACAGTTCCAGCCAGCTACAAAATAAACCTGCCACTGGCCAAATGCTGGTGGTGGTATTACAACATACTTGAGAAAAGGTAAAAAACAATTTGTAGCAGCTGTGAGACAAAGGAATGGGAAGAATACGAAACAACCCTGCAGAGATCAAGGTCAGTGAAAAAAGAGAAGGAGAAAATGCTCCATGCAGTTGAGCAGAGGTGCCCCTGCAGCCTTTGGAAAAAAACATGGCAACACAGGTTGGCCACTTGCATTGAGGCTGATGCTAGAGCAGTTCTGTCATTATTTCTCACCATCTTACATAATTTTTTTTTTTTTTTAACAAATTAGATTAATTTCCTCAAGTCATGTCATTTTTTTACCAGTGAATGTAACTGGTAAGCCATCTGTCTTATCTCAATCCACGAGGCTGTTCATCTCATTTTCTCTGTCTGCCCTGTTGAGGACCGGGAATGATAGAGTGGGTGGATGGTGTCTGGTCATTAGCCAAGGTCAATCCACCACATGAAGAAATAATCAAACAACTCTAAAACTTGCAAGCTAAATTAAGAGGTCATGTGAATCACATTGTCTCCAAACTCTACTATGTGGGCTCAGGATTATGCTCAAGGATGTCTGGAAGTTAACCAGCTCTTCCTATCAAGCAGTCTTTTACTCAACACCGTTGCATACTTCATATAGGAGCTTCTCATGATATCCAGTCTACTATTTAGATGTTGCATTCTGAAGTGTGGGACACTTATCCATCAAAAAGCTATGTACAGTAAAGATAAATTAGCTTGTGGTCCAAAGATTGCCAGTTCTCAGGTAATATTTAATTCTCACACAACTTGATTTTAAAATGTCTAAGCCCATATTCCTAGTCTTACACTTTACTCCTTTTCTTATTTGTAGTACCTCAGTGAAAAACTACTACCCAGTGCCAGAGAGGACCTTGAATCAAATTTCCCAATCTATACTGCCTAAACTGCTCTTTCTTTTCTCTCTTCAAGCATGTCTCCATCTTACCAAGCTGTTTGCCAATTTGTCAATTTTTCAATTTGCCAATTGGTTTATTTGTCAGGTTTTGTTTCTCAATTTGTTCATTTGTCAATTTGTTAATTGCTTGACACTTTGACAGTACTTAGTTGAATTCATGTCTTCATTCTAGTGATTACAGTGGAAAAGAAGTGCAGATACTCCGTTCAGCCTAATACCTTAGAATTCTGTTTAGAAGGGCATGATATTGACATGTAGTATTTAAAAAAAACCCTCATGTTGTATGAATTTGTAAATATTTTGAACAGTATATTTTAGTTTTTACTCTATATGAAGTCACCCAAATGCACCACACAAGCAATTATTAAATCTATGGCTTCTGTATATTTGCATTTCATAATAAGTTATGCTTTGGCCAGTCCATTGTATGCCTCCATAGAAACTGAACGGAATCTATGTTAAAAAACAAACAAAACAAACAAAACAAACAGACAACCCCCCCCAAAACAAACAACAACAACAAAAATAAAAATCCAGAAACAAAACAACACACTCATGACTGTAGTTATGAGACAGAATACCAAGTTCCCAGGAAACTTTAGTTTTCAATGAAAGAGCCACTTTGATGTTTAGGAGTAGTAACAACAGCATAAATATTCCAAACAGAATGAGAAAGCATAGTGGAGAAGCAGAATCATTCCCTGAACATACCTGTCTAGTACTATAGATTCCAAAGTACTCTTTTCTTCTTTTTAAGGATCAAAATTCACATCTCCCAGCTCTTAAAAATGTGCTCTTGAGTTGTTCTGTTATTGTGGCATTATCAAGTTAGTCTGCTGAAGGCAGTTTCTTTGCAGAAAACAATTTAAGATATATTGGACTTGAAAAAGTGAGTTTTGCTCTATAGAGCACTAGTTATAGCCCTTGCTGTGAAAAAAAAGAGATCAGAACCTGAGATCTGTACTCCCAGTCCTCGTTGTTCTGAAAAAAAAAGTAAAATCCAATAACGTTTAAGTAGTGTTGTGACATGTGCTTTTTAGTTTTTTCTTGTTATTACTTTTTCCTTTATGCAGTGTCAATTTATCTGAACACAGTTGTTACTCAAACTGTCTTAGCAGAAAAACTGTTTTTCATCTCATCTCTACATGACCGTCAATTTGATGACTTAAGACATTGAAGTTGAGAAGCAAGATGGTTAACTTTATTGTACTTTAATTTGCACCGTCTGATGTCATGGCATGTAACATAGACATGACTGGGACTGTTAGTCTTTGATGAAACACACAATCATAGCTTGAAGTTCCCCTAGATGCCTGTTTATAACATCAAAAAACCAATGAAAAGAGAGAATTAAGTAACTGTATGAGGGAGAGCTTGATATAATTTACTAATTTTTAATGAATGATTCAAGATTTATTATTTACATGAAGATTAATCACTACGTAAAAATTTCTGAAAAAATTATTTTGTATACTGAAAGTAGAATGACTGTGATGAACTTTGATTGGAGAGAAACTGCAGAACATGGCTAACCACTTTCTTCTATTTTGTCTTTTTGAATATATTACATATAATTATACATACTATATTGTGTGGGAACAAGGAATTGATTCTTCATTGTGAATACACCAGGTTATACCTTAATTTATTGGTTCTTGTTTCCTGCTCAATAATACATATCCTTCTTGAATTTCTGCAAAGGAGATTTTCTTAATTCTGGACTAATTTTCCAGAACCTCGAATGGTCTAGTACCCTTTTCATAGTTGTAGAAATTTGATACTGTTATTTTTTTAGATGATTGATTTTTCATTCCAGAATGCATTTGACATATTTAGAGAAGTATAGTCAAACATATTTAACAATTAGACTACTTGTATCATGTTTATATTCAAATTATTGCCTCTGCTCCCTTCCCTGATGTTTATAGTATGTGCAATTTATTCTTTCCCTTTTTAACCTTATCTTTTCAACTTAACTTCCAATAATCATAAATGAGAAAAAACACAGCAATATCAGAAAGAAGTGAAATTAAACCTGTCAAAAGAGACAATTTTTTCAGACATTTATGTATTGTATTTTATGAAGGTGTGGACAAACTGTCCCATATCTCAGTTGGCAGTCAAGAAATAATCCAGCTCCTCAGAAAAGACATCACAAAGTGGGGCACTGAATTGAGGAAAAAGATTCTCATAATCTTCTTTAGTTCTAAGTTCCCTAGTGTATTGTTCAAAAATTAACACATTTATATGGGGATTTGTCTTGTGGTCATACCTATCAGATCTTGGTGGTGGTTGCTGGAGGTGGTAGTTGCTTGGTGGAATGAGCTAGGAACTAAAAAGCCCATCATCTGCCAAATATGATTCCAGCCCAAGGAGAATCTAGTGCTGCTACTCAGACATATTTAACAGTGCCAGACATTGCCTCGCCAAAGGAACAGTGTAAGATTGAGTGTAATCCGTGGCAAAAGCAAAGGAAGCTGAGTTTAGGAAATTAGCTACTTAATGCTTTTTCTGAATTAGAGTAAAAAGAACCAATAAATGAATGAACATTTAATATCAGTATGAATTTAAGAAAAAAAATTAATAGGATATAGGTTAACAGTTTACTCATATAGTTTTTCTTCTAGTATTTTACAAAGAAAATAATAATTTTATCCAACTATCTGAAAGTTGAGGCTAAATGATAATCAGTGATTTATTAAACATCAGTTACCTAGTAGCTTGTAACAGAATGTAAATCCATTTTGTTACCATTTATCAGTTTTTCAATGTAACCACGAGTTTCAGTTATCTTTATATTAATAAATATAATCAAAATCCATGTGTCTACAATTCCCTGCATATCTGATATGGTCTTGGAAAATACACTATACAGGAAGAAGAACAAAGATTTTTTTTATTTAACTGAGAAATTGAAGCTAAATACATAATATTGAAAAAGCTCAAGTACACTTGAAACTGGCCAGTGTTGTATCAGAAAACAAAAGGCTTTATAAAATATGTTAAAATGAAGGGGGGGTCTAAGGAAAATATTGGACTGATACCAAGTGATATCAGTTTCTTCTGGGTGTAGCACCAAACCTGTGTCTTGATGATTACCTCAGTCATATGGTTTATGTTTAGGTAGTTCTTCAAGAAGCAGAGTTGGGAATTGGGCTCAGTGGTCTTGAGGGTCCATTCCAACTTGACGTATTCTATGATTCTGAGTCCAGGACAATGGAAACAATGACTTTCCATTTGTGGTCACTAAAATTCTTAGGGAGCTGTTGTATGTTCATAAGTCTGTATGGCCTGGTGATGATTCATCCCAAAGTACTTGAAGAGTTAGCAATGTTACAGCAGGAACATTCTCTATCTGTCAAAAGTCTTGGCGGTCTGGGAAAGTCCCTCCTGACTGGAAGCTTGCCAACATTCTTCCAGCTAAAATATCCCATTCCTGTAAGGGTTTAAGGGTCATTTGGATAATGCCCTTAATAATACACTTTAACTTTTGGTCAGGCAGTTGGAATGGATGACTGCTGTAATCCCTTCTAACTAGAACTATTCTATTCCATTTCATTCCATTTAATTTCATTCTTAATTGAAAAATCAAGCCATGGAAAACATTTTGACTAGATTAAATGTACTTTCTATAAAGTTAATGCCGTGCTGTTGTAGATATGTCTTGTGATGTATCATCTAATTACCTCTGTTCTCCTTAGGACTCCTGTCTCCACAACATCACATTGTGTTTCCCAGATCTGTTCAATAATTCACATTCTCCTCAATGTCCACTGCCTGTTCTCTTCCCACTGGCCCTCTTCCTTATTTTCTCCATAAGACTGAAAGCCTGGTCTGGAGAAGGAATTCTTAATTTCCCCAAAAGAGTTTCCACAATATTATCGGAGAATGTGTTACTGTTTCATAAACATTAATAAATTAAATTTCATATATAGACACTGTCACCATTTTAGAGAGAGAGAATGAAACATCAAAGGACTAAGATTAAAAAAATCTCTCGTTTGAATACCTATGACCTTATTTTTTCATATTATTTGCATTAATGGATCTTCATATATTCACAGCATAGCAAATCAACTTTAATTACATCTCTGAACAGTCAATGTTGCTGTTACTGAAGAGCAATATGTTCTGACTATAATGAACATGCACCTTTAGAAAGTATTGTTGAAGTGATTTATCAAATACAGTGAAAATCAGTAGCAGAGGCATAGACAGAATCTAGTTTCCATACAAACATTCAGCTTCTGCAAATACAATATCAACCTTCATTACTTCAGCTTTTGCAATAAACAAAGCATGACACTATATAGTAACAGTACCCCCTGTCCTTTTGCCAATCTCCTTCTCTATTGTGAAACTCTTTTCACAATAACCTTCACCCTTTGTCTCCATGCTCATCCATTCTCTGTGGACTATCTGCCATGAGAGCTCAGCCTCTCAAAACTGTTTTTAACCACATCTGCTTTTTCCTTCTCTGCTTTGTGTCTTGCCCACAACAATACTTCTAGAAATTTTTATTAGTATTGTAATTTACTGACCAAATCTCAGACCAAATTTACTATGGCTTGATCCAGTAAGACGTACAAAAATAGGGATTTAATGGCATTTAAGTGCCTGATTCAAATTCTGAAAGCTTCAGTCTAAAACCTGGAGAAAGGTAAAATGCAAAGGGTCTTTATTATTTTACTTTACTGTTTTTCTGGGACATATCTTGTGCTATAGGTGATCATGAAAGTGTTACACGGCAACAAGCAGGGAAGTTCCTGGGACTTTTCTTGTACTGAAAAGTGCTGAATAATGGTATGTTATGCTGGCACTAACACGTAAGTGAAAACAAAATTTCAAAGTAATTATCTGTACTAGATCTAAGCCATATGTACATACATATGTACACAAATGTGCACACAAAATTGCAGTTCAAAATGTCCTTTCAAGTCAGGATGTTACCAAATGTTGCAGGTATGCCCATGACCAAATCCCAGCAAGACTACTGATTAAAGTATATATGCATGTCAGGGAAATTATGTAGTCAATTAGCAAATTGAGCAATGTGTAACAATGTAATTATATAAGAAGCAAATTAATCAAATTCAGTTTTTGGAACCTGGACAGTTATTACGTCTCTTGGCTGAAATTTGACTGGTAATATGAAATTTTACTCCATTCTTCTAATTGCCATAATGTTTGAAGTCAGGAAAACCGAGTGACTATTCTTATCAGGTTATAGCTGAAATGAGGTATTTATATTTATGGGAGGGGTAGACCTTGGTAGAAATATAACCTAAAAACCATTCACTCTAAAATCAATAAAAATATAACTGTCAATGTCTTGACAGTGTAGTGGAGCTTGAGCTTAGGACTAATTGGAAGCCAGAAGATAAACTGTCCTCTACCAATATCCCCAAGGACTTCATGCAACATCTATTACCACAGTGTAGGTTCCAGCTCTTGAGATTCTGTGAGAATGGGCCTCAGGCTGTTTGAGAGATCTGTTTCCATTACTGTCTTTCATCTATTAGGTTACATTTTCAGGATATTAAGTAAATTAAAACCAATGTACTGGCAACTCTATTACCTATATTCTTCATCAGTAATGAAAAAAAACCTTTTTCACCCTATCCTGGTTTATTCTTCCAAGATCAGTTAGAAAATTAAATGAAGAGGGTGTTTTAACCTACTCTACTCTTGAACCTGCCTGACCCTCCCTCAAGGTTTTAAGTTCATGATTATTTAAGGATTAGTGTTGAAATAGCCTTTATGATTTGTGTGTTTGTCATTTAGAAAATGTGTCTGGTTTCAAAGTGGTAATTGATGACATATGAAACTGCCATCAGCATCTGTGACTTTTACACTTGTTAGTTAATATCTAAATAGCAAATAGGAAAAGGAATTCTGTGCTCATAGGCTCAGGTGCAACACTTGGCTATTTGTCTTTCAGATTTAGGCTTTTATTGAAGAAGGTAGAACATATTCCTTGTTCATTTGGTTCTTCTATAGATTTAAAGATATTTTTTTAGGCCTCCATAAAATCATGAGTCAGAAATTGTTTTTCAGATATCATTTTATATGAATAATCACTTTCAGTAATAAAAAGTAAATAATACAAATTAAAAAAAAATCTAAAAGAAAAAAAATACAATTAGCAAAGATTTTGGGGTGGGCTTGAAGTCTGATGTTTCACGCATGATCACAGCAGAATTTATGGTAACAAATTAGCACTGGACAAATCATTCTAGGAGAAGAGTGGATTATTAATGGATTCTCAGGAGAGAACTGTCATGGTTTAACCCCAGCCATCAAGTTAGCACCATGCAGCTGCTCATCACTCACTCCTCCAACCCACATCATGTGGGTGATAATCAGATAGAAAGATAAACCTCATGTCTGGA
>WAAE01031060.1:0-16379 GCA_013400495.1 Nicator chloris | reverse complement strand
AAAAAAAAGCCTCCCCTAAAACAGTGAGGCTAACTAAACTCTAGAGAAACTACAGGAATAGTAATGTTTTGAGACACCTCTGAGACATGGATTACCCTCATGCTTCTTTCAGTAGCATAATAATGTCATAACAGAAAGAAATGTCAGTGTCTTCTGTGCTGCCTCATATCCAGTGTTGGATGGTTTGTGGGAATAGTGTGAAGGCATTATTCACCTAATACAGCCAGGAGACACCCAAGGACACTAATGAGCTCTACAGCCTCTCAGGAATTTGTTTTCCTGAATAATTTAGACTGCAAATTTAAAACATCAGGCCCTAGCAGATTAAATCCTTAAAATTGCACATGTAAATATAAAATTCCTCCCACTATAAAGCAATGTAATTTTCTAATGTAACACACGTTATCTCTAACATGCTATTATTTTGTGCTTGATTTGAAGCAGAAGAAGATAAGTAATCCTTTTCTTTAACATTTCCCAAATATAGCATCCTGTATTAAGAAACAAATGAACAAACAACTCTCCTTGCCCTTCAACTTTCACAGTTGTCTAGAGCACATTTTTTATTTCTCTGCTGTATGGCGCTACTTCCTCACCTCCAAAACACATTTAATTATGGAAATGGTAAACCAAAATATGTGTCATTTTCTTCCTGATATCCAACAGAAACAATATCATTGTGATTATTAAAGTTCATCTACTTTGTGATCAGATATTTTTTAGCTTTTTTTCTGAATTATTCTTTTTTTCATGAATAAAGTTTGCTCGTTTCTGTGTCAAATTCTTGAAAGCTTTTTTTTTAAAAAACGAACAGAGAGAAAAATATTTTGTTCTTCAAGTCTAATTATTTTAGCAAAATCATGTCTCCTGGACTAATTTCTATTAGAAATGTGTTAATAGATGTAAGTCCTCAATATTTGTAAGATCGCCAAAAAAAAGAAAAAATCAGTTGTTTCTAGGTATTATTACGATTGAAAAAGTACCCTACATTTTTCTCCATCAAGTGGAGCTTTTGGGAAATGATTAAACTTTTGACATCATATAAAATAGTACCTTAGGGTTTCAACCTTGTAGAGTTGTATGTATATCTTACTTTTTCTGTATTTAGTCATCCTATTGAGTGGGTTAGATAACTTCAAAGAGGTTAAAGTATCTTTTGAAGTCCAATGGTGAGAAATGTGAATAAAGGACTTCTTGGTTTGTGTTGGGGGTTTTGTTGTTTTTTGTTTTTCAAATTTGGAAAAGACACCTAAAGCATGTAAGTTAAGCCCATCGTTTTTGAGCAGTCAGGAATAAGAATATATTGATACCTAGCACCACAAGCTTACAAAACAAAGAAAGAGAAACACATCTGGTATCCACTAAGCCTGTTGGCACGTGCCAGCGAATTTGCAGTCAGGCATGGAAACAGCCAAGCTCACGCAGCCTACATTTTTAGAGCTATAGCAGTTGTCCTATAAATTATTCTGCGTCTAGGGCTACATAAATAGCAAACACAGATGCACAACGCTAGTGCCAGTTCTACAAAACGTTATTCCAGGTTGCAAGATGCTGCAATAAATAGGTTAATCATTTTTAATGTCTTTGATATTCATCACATTCAACATTAATCAAGATGAATTAATTTGGAGTTAATGTGACTTCAGCATGAATTGCCAATGGTGTTTACTTGTAAATGCAGTTTTTGAGGACAGATACAATCTCTTTCATTCTCAAAAAATTGTTTTCTACATTATTTCACATGAACTATGGACTTCCATGCTAGTGTTGATACTGCTGTACAGTGAGGTTTTCCTCCCTTATATTTTCATTTTTATTGATATGTACCAAAATAATGGTCCATCCAATGCTTCTCCTCTGAGTTTTTGTCTCAACTAACAACCCAAGTGAAAATTTTTTGACCCAATTGACTAGTCCACTGTTGAAAAGTCACATGACTAATGTTGCCTGGAGAAAAACATTACTTTTTAAAAAATTTTCTCAAATACTATCAGATGAATAAACCTCCTTATACATAATTTGGAAGTAAATAGAAAAAAACTCTTTCATTTGAACTGATAGTTGTCTATAAATATGAAATGCATGTACCTGTTTCATTAGCCATATTTGTAATGAAATTAAATCATTAGAACATGGGAATTAGGCACATCAAAAATGTAGGTTCTTTCAGAGCTAAATATAAAGTAGAAAATGGCTCAATGCCTTCTTAAGTCCTGTCTGTATTGACAAATGCAACTACTTGTCCTAGTACAGAAGCAAAAACAAAAATTACGTTAAGAAACCAAAAGTCAAAGCCTGAAACTCTTAAATTCCAGTTCAATACCCCTATAAATTAAACATTCTTTGTGGGTCTGGATCAATGTTCACTATATGTCCTTAACAAAATACTAGATTTAAGAAAAACTTCCAATATATTATCTGAAAAGTCATGTACAGTTGGAACACTTCGGAGTCCTGCCACAATGAGTTCTTTACAGACGTTTCCAAATCTCACTCAAAACCATCTAGCTTTAGCAGCAGGCATCAGATGTTACTGTATATACATATAGACATATATGTATGTGTGTGTGTGTAGCTGAGTGCAGGTTTTAAATTGTTTTCTTAGCACGTTTACCAGTTCATAAGGAAGAGTTCTGTCCTCTAATAGTGATATCATAGCATATGGAAGTACCTGAAAAGGAGACCTCAGGTTTTGTCCCAGGTTTTTCAATTTGGTTCACTGAAGCCAAAAATTCTATTTCAAATTGACCTTAAAGAAGAAAAATTAATCATGGAAAAATATGAAATACATTTCACCTAATAAAAATCTTAAAAATGAAGCCAAAGGATTGTTCACAGACTGTATGCTGTATACATGTAAAACAAATATTGATTTCTAGAGTTTTCATTACGTTTCTCTAAAACCAGTTACACATTTAGTAATTAAAATAAAAATTTGTATTAAATTCTAAATGAACAAACATAGAATTAAAGAAAAAGTTGCTCTAATCAATCGTCTCTCTCGGAGTAATTACAATTCTTTTGATTTATGTCAAGCTGTTGCCTAGAGGGAATATCAAACCTCATTAATGGTAGAATTGAAAATAAAGAATAAAAGAGCTACAATAACACCTGGTAGAATTCACACTATTTTCTTGTCTCCTGAATATATTATTCGCCTTCTTCATTTATTTTCGTTAACTCACAAGTGCCATAGAAGCCATAACTGAAATGGAAGCAGGATAGAGATATCTTAGGAGGTACATCACATCTGGAAATGCAAAGACCATCACCTTCGGGCTGTAGCATTTTATTCAGTTCCACAATCACAGCTTTGCAGTTCTGACCAAGGACAGAGGCCAAGACTGCAGTCACTAGGAAGCAAGAATATCTTGGAGAAGCACATGGGGGCCCAGTGAGATTAGAAGAGTGGGAAGCAAAAAGCAGAGGAGAATGCATTTTTCAAGAGTTATCTGCAATTGCATGCAGAATGTATCAATATGAATGCTTTGTATGAACAAGTAGAAAACATTCACTGAGTTCACAGGGACCTCTGTTCAGTGTTCAAGCATTTTCTATTTCACAGATAAGTATAACCAGAGGTATCCCATTTGGCACAGCCCGGTCAGGTGATCTATCAAACAGCACATTCTAATGACTATGCCAGGGTTCTGCACATCTGTAAAGGTGCTGCTGAAAACAGAACAGCATTAAATATCCCAAGAATACTAACTCACAATTTTCCTGATATTTAATTTGTTATGAAATGCATTCATAAGCTAAAGGGAACTCTGCTATTATATTTTTTTTCTTTTAAAAGTCTAAAAGGAGAAGGAAAAAACCAAACAAAAACCCTCAAAACAGCCATTATCTTTCCAGTAATCAAACAGTATTTTTTTTTTCTATTTGTACAGTAGATGCAAGAACCATTGATTACTTATCAAAAGAAGAGGCTAATTTGTTGAGGACTGTGAAGAAAATTATTACGGGGCTTGAAGTATTAGGAGAGTCCCCTTGAAAAGTACCATTTAAAACCAGAGCAATTCAACTGAGGTTTTATAGATTTTCAGTTTGTCTGGTAGTTTGAGCAATAGGCCTTGAAAAGTCACTGCTATCACATGGAATATGTTTTAATTTTATAAAACCACAACTAATATGTGCTACTTATTTCATGTTGCCCTTACGTCGGCCTTCTAGATGAACATAAAATGAACATAAACCCCACTACTAATATTTTTCAACTGGCATGTATGTATTTACATATATTTCTTAAAAAAGAAATACATGGCTCTATCTTAGCAGAAGAACATGTGGCAAGTAATTAGGAGGATGAATTTACACTGTGAAATGGGAAAAAAAGATTGGCATTTGTCAATCACATATTTAAACAGAGGCTGAGTTCTGATCCCTTTGACAGTCAAGACTCACTATGTCCTTTGCTTAATAGTACCCACCTTCACTTTCTTCTTGCCTTGAGAGAGAGAAAATAAATAAAAGGGAGGGGGGAGAAGAAATAAGGAAAATATACAAATTTTTACTTGTTTAATTTATATTCTGCTCCAGTTATTGGCACAGCTATTTTCTGCTTTAGAATCTCCATGACAAGGGGGATTTTTTCCAAAAAGAGGGCCACAGTGAGAAAACAACAGCTCTATCCATTGATATATTTGAGTGACTGGCCTGGGTTATGGTGTTAGTGTTAAACTAAAGCATGCTTCAGTAATAATGCATGACAACGTGCTTGTTTCACAAACCTGTCACAGAACAGGAATATTTTCTTTCTCAGAACCCAGACTTCCTAAATCTCAGACCTCCACTGTGATAAATGAACATGTACTGTATCTGAGACACAGATTTGCTCTTACACCAGAGAAATAAAACAAAACACAAAACCCCAAACAGTTTTAGGTCCCCCAGCTTGGGAATTTCTCACAGTGAGCTTCAGTTCCTCATATATCAATGAACAAGCAGAACAGCCTCAAACTATCGACATCTAAATTTCTCAAAAATACCTAAGGCTGCAACAAGTATTTTATAACCATGACTGAGCACTTCACTGCTAGACAACTCCACAGTGAATTGGCTTAGACTGTGTAAGCTGGAGTAAATCATAGAACTGCTTTGATTTACAATATGGGGACAACCACGTAGACTGTTCATAAAGGCACCTTTGTTTCTTTTCCTGACTTCAACTGAACTTCTTGGCTGCTCAAAGGCACAGTCTAAAGAATTGACCTCAATTTTTCTCAAAACAATTAATAAATAAATTATAAAACCCCTAGAAAAACAACAAAATTAAAAAATGAACAAAAAATTCACCAGTCACAAACAAGAAACCCATGAAACTATGCTAAATATATTAAGCACAAAACTGTTCATAGTAAAGGTATCCAATTTCCATGTTGTAATTTTTGAAGATGGCATGAGTTTGAAAGAGAAGGCAACGGCCTTCCTTTATTTGGGATTTGTGATGTAAAGCAAAAAACCCCCATAGATCTAAACATGATGTTCCTTTAGATAGACTGTCATTGCTAAATAATTGTTTCTTGATAAAAATCATTTTATGTCCATAGAGAAAGATTTCCCAACAGGAGTAATTAGAGTCGAGTGTAGCCATTGTTTTGGTCTGTGTGTTTGTAGACTACATTTCTGTACCTCGAAGTAAATAACAGGTACAACTGGTTTGCAGTGGAAAAGAAAGGCCATCCCCTCAGGTACTGCATTTCTGATGATCCATGAAAATGGTTTGTAATGAGCTGGAAATTGTCATTGATTATCATTTAAAGGCAGTGAAAACATACAAAGCCACTGAAAAGTTTTCACTGCTAAGTGACATGAAACAGTGAAGAGCAGAATTTGTGCTTCCCTGGAAGAGAGGTATGAATTTCAGACACCACAGTCCCTGTTACTTTCTGTCCAGAGGCAGTGGTGTTACATGAAGATTTGGGAAAGGTAAAGCTATTTCTTCCTTCTCATTTCAGCAGTATGGTGAAATCACTACCTTGTATTCAGTGGCTGAGACATCAGCTTACAAATTCCCCGGTAGACAGCAGAATTTCTGTGCTACATGTGGGCAGGACACTGACAACTGATTGAATTCCTCATTCTCAGTCACTCTGTCCTGTCTCTGTTACAGTAGCCCACACCTCACTGTCACACCTTTCACTGACCCTGGAGATCGCTGGCATTCTAAATACAGACTGACACCTGTTGTTTTCTGCACTCTTGATGGTGAAAAGTGTTGGAAAGTAGTTTTGGGGAGATCAGACTTACTTTTTGTAATTTGAAGTTGAGCAGCTTCGTCAGCCTGCCATTACAGAATCACATCCATTGCCCTACTAGCCGCTCTGCAGTTCCTTGTGTCAGTAATGCAGAGGAGAGCTGTGATCCTTTCTCCTTCATCTAGCTTTTACTCAGCATCAACTTCCAGCCCTGGAATGAAGGGCTAAAGAAAGCAGTTCAGCTGCCAGAGTTAGCGTTTTCAAAAGTGGCATGACTTAAAAGCCATAAAATTCTCCATGCCCTGTGTTTGAGGTTCAGAACAAGAGTTACAAATAATAGGCAATATGGTGGGGTACCTCATCTGAATCTCATGAGGTAGGAAAGTACAGTTAGATCCTAATAAGTGATAAAACTAGCTCCTTTTGGAAAACAACACTCCTTCTGCCAGCTGTTACTATATTAAAATTGCATGTTAAACTAGAGAATCTAACCACGATTTTCTAGCTGGATGAGTATTCTGCTTCTTCTGTCACCCAAATAAGTTGCCCTGGAAGCACCTCTCTTCACTGATTCAATTTCACCAATAAGGGAAGTTACTTTGCAGACACAATAGTGTATCACACTTATGTCTAATGAATTTCTGTCTCTCACTTGAAGGTCAGAGAGGGTGAGAGGTAACAAGTTTGAGCAGAGCAAACAATAATTTAAAATGCAGTACCTTTTAAATAAAATAGGATACCACAGAAAAACTCTGCCTTCTATCAAGAGAAGCATAAACAGGCCAAAATGTTAACAAGGTATACCAAGCAGGACCAGAAAAATGTTGTATTTTTACATCTTCCATTTTTCCCCTGTGCTGATCTTTTTCATTCTTGCATTGAATCATGAAGGGAACTATAAAACATGCAGGAGAAGAGTTCCTACTCATTGGCCCCTGCTGTATTTTGTTTGACATTGGTCTTCTCTGTGTGTTTTTTGGTTTTTACAAGTGTAAAAGATGTTTGAGCTCAGTCACCAATTACCTCTTTACAAGAGGTTACAAAAATAACAATACAATAAACTCTATTCCTGGTTCAATACCTACTTTTGTTTATTGTCAAGTTTGTGCTTCAGAAATGGGACACTAATGATGCTGCTTACAATTAGGATGTCTGGGCAAAACACTCATGCACACAGAGCAAAAATTGTGTATGAAACAGCCTAATAATTTTTTTCCTTTTCTTTTTAATCAGTGAAACATCAGAACTTCTATGCAGTATCCACAGTACCTCTATGAGTGCAGAGAGAGAAGTATTGCATTTTAATGATTTAGGCCCTTAACCATATGTGCAAGGCACTCAATTAAATCAAAGAGGTTTCGTTAAGAAATTATTTCTAGAAGGAAAAAGCCTATCTGATTCTATCATTTCATTATTAATAGCAGCCATTACAATCTCAGTTTTTACACATTTCGGCGGTGCTTTTCAGCCGGAAGATCAATTCCAAGCCTTTTGCTGTTTACTCCAGCCGCCAGCACTGTTTATGTGCTCCCCCCTGCAGCAGCCAAGCTCTGGGAAGGGCAGCCTGGCCCCAGCCAGCAGGCAGCACCTGTGGAATCACCAGGATCAGCTCCTCTGGCTGCAGCACAGCTCAGCACAGCATCGATTGCAGGGCAAGCTTTGTGCTCCGCTGAATCCCACAGGGCTGTAATCAGCAGTGCTCAAACCACCTTTACACTGCATGGAGAGCCCTCTCAGGTTAGTAAAGCAGAAGAATGGACAGTTTCTGACTCCAACAGGCTAAAATTTCAGGCACCTGCACGGGCTGTGGGATTATGACAGTTTTAGGTATTTATGTAAGTGGATTTGTAGGCGCCTCAAGGAGTTTTCTAGCATCTATGAACACAGAGGTTTGTGGTGCATCATTCTAGGGTGTTGCATTACGTAATATTTTAGTTGCAAAATGAATGAAAGAAAAAATATTTTCGTTTTCTAAAGGAAGGTGTATCAGAATTAAGAATCTGAAATATTAGTCATGAAATACAATAAAGTACTATTATTGAGTGAACATCCAACAATTTCAAAATGCAGAAGTAAATCTAAACCAACCTAAATTCTGTCTCTATAGTGATTAGGTTTGAATTTAATTTTTAAAATAAAAGTAAGTAAACAATATCCTGCATTAGCAAATACATTTCAATTATAAAATTTTCTTCTACTGGGCCTTTATTATGAATTTTTTATCAAGTCTCCCTTCAAAATGTACTAATAATTGTTTGGCTGGAGTGGCTTCTCCATCCTCCTGTATTTGCAATAATCAAGAGAAATGTAATAATAATAACAGCTCCAGACCATAAGTTCAAGCTAATGGAAAGTTTTTCTTTTTTGGTTTAGATGATGTGACTACATGAATAAAATCTAAATGTGACTGAGCTCGCTAAAGCAGGTTTCTTAGGTACAGGCAAGTATCTGAGCCCTTCATACTGCTCAAGACTATTGATTCTTTTCTCTCACCATCTGAAGTGGGGCACATCATTACTGAAATTCTAAAATCTCAGTATTGTAAACTACCCTCACTAAAATTAGGTCAAACTTGACAGATACATTGTTTAATTGCCAGACCACTCCATTATTTTCTCAATTAAAATGTGGTATCAAATGCTTTATACCTATTGTACCTTTTCCATTAAAAAGCTGAACTTGCATCTTTAATGACAGCTTAATGATATAGAATGTTACATGAATAAATATGTGAAAGCCCTGCAATTCGTGGAGATATGGAATATTTCCTTAGTTCATAGAAAAACTCTGGAGTAAAAGGAAAATAATTTCACAGGTACATAGTGTTCAAAAGAGATGATTTTATGCTGCAAGAATGACTTTATGCTGTCATAAAATCTCTATCACACATATGGATGGGTTCTATATATTACTTTTCCAGAAGTTGTATTCTGTTGAGAAAATTAGGAAAATCATAAGTAGAGGTCAAAACCACTTAAACTTGCACACCGCTATTTCCAGATAGAACACTAGGACTCGTTATTTCAAATTTTTTTAACCTTTCCCAGTGCAAAAAAAAACAACAAACAAACCAAAACCCCCCTACTGTTTTTAATGATACACTCTTTGAAGTATACACATCAGAATTTGTGGAGACTTTATGTACAACATATCAGTGTGGCTATATACAAGTTCATACAGCTCTTCTACTTGGTGTGTCTAAGCATCTACAACACCTCAACACCCCACCCACACAAGATCTTTGCTTTTTATCTGGAGGTACCTTTTTTTTTTTTTTAATCACATTTTCATTAATGGTGTTTGCATAAAGGCCAGGAGTACTAATGTCATATGACAGGATTAAAAATAGGCGCAGCACTGTTACTGAAAAACAAAACAAAACAAACTTTGCAAAAAAAAACCTTCCCAAAAGTTAGTTAACTTTGAGGTGACTTGACACTACAGGGACAAAGGTTAAAAATGTAGTGATATTGCATGCAAAGTTCAACATTTGAACACACTACAGCTAAAGTATTTTTCTGAGATGATGAGTTGGAAGTGGAAGAGCCAGAAAAGTCTGAGGATACCAGTTAATCAGTGGCTGAATGTCAAGCTTTGTAGAGAAGGTAAGTGTAGTCCTAGGACATACTGTGCATTTTCTAGTGAGATATTTTCTCCAAAGGAATTAAGTTGATAATTACATTGTACAGAGAATTAAAGGAGTTTTAACGTAATATTGCATTCAATTTTTATATATATTCATTTATATTAAAGTATAATATATGCATATATTTAAGAAAAATGAATTAATCACAAGAATGTTAAGGAAAGACTCCTAAATATGGTCCTTGGAGAATTGCTCATTTAAAACACCACTCACTTTATTTTAACCCTCCGAAATAAGGACAGAAAAGGACTAGATTTTTATGTATAAGTGTCCAGGGGAAAAAAAAAATCTTTCCTAATTCAATAACAAATGTACAAAACCTCTTTACTAGAAACGCTTTTGAAACTCAGGTTTTGAGTAAACTAGCCATTGGAGTCAGAAAATAGTGTCATGATGGCATTTTATAAACAGATCTATGAGCCAGATACTCTCTTGACACTAGAAAAGACACAGCCTCTCTTTACATAAGACAAAGTCTTTTGCAACAAAATCATATTTCAGCTATTTTCATATGTGCAAACATAACTTTTTTTTCCCTTTTTTTCTGACATTATAAAAAGAAATAGTAAATTATATCAGTGAGAATAGAAGATAATGGTGTAGTAAGTAACTACAACATTTTTCAAGCACTCTCCCCTCCAAACTGCTCTCTGGTCATTTAGGAAGATTAGCAGGTAAAAGAAAGCCTTGGATCACTCTTCCTGAGTGCTTAGGTGTTGCTTTGCTAATGAAAGATGAATCCCAAATGGAAAAATAAAGCCTGAAAGCTTTTCTCTTAGTACTTTTTTCAATTCTGTGATTTCGCTATGAACATTTTAACCGCTTTAAGCCTCAGAGTTTATCAAACATCTGTAGTAAAAGGAGCTACAATGATGGAATTATTTATTTAGTGCAGATGCATTATTTAAGTATTACAGATGACAAAATTAATGTTCTGTTATTGGTTGCAGATAGCAGCCTAAGTTTTTCTAGCATACTTTAATTTAGAATAATAGTCTTGAAAGCTTGAGTCAGTCTCTGGTTGTTATATTGAAAGCTGCTACCCACCACTATCTAGTGCTAGGAAAAATGTAAACAAATCCAAAGCAGATGAGAAAAATGCTCAAGATCTTATAGGCATATGTAGGAATACGGCCATGAATAAATCCATCCATGTCTAGCTTTGATGAACTAATTCATCTGCCTAAAGAAAAGCCAATCAGAACAGAACAGACAAGATACAGAACCTTTTCCTATTCTACAGTGTCACTTATTGTATTCACAGCTACTTTAGGACATTCTCATGTGCTGCAAGGTTACTTTACTACACATATTCCAACCTTTTCAACCCAGGTTTGTGCTCACACAGTCTAAGAAATATAATATTAGATCTCTCTTAGCTGAAGCAGAACAAGCAAAAATCAAGTTTCTTTCTACAGGGACACAAGATGCTTAGATATGTTCATATTTAAACATGTACTGCCACCTGTGGTCCAGGCAAGAGTTTTGAACTTACTGTGCATTTGAAGACTCAGTAATGTTACTGCATTCCAGTGAATTAAAAAAAAAAAAAAAGGATTAAAAATGGAGTATGATACCGAATACATTTCACATTTTATTTGATACTGCAAGGTTTTGTTTAGAAAGTAGTCCTTTGATTGTTATAAACAAAAAGCAAACAACCTCCAAATCCACTGAACTTAGGTCTTTTGAAGTCAGACTTTATACCTAAGCAAGCAAGGACTAGGTATTGAACGCAGAGCCTTGTCAGAATAACGTTTCATGAAGAATTTTTTTTGTAACCCTTCCTTCATGAATTCTTCATGTGTTTACAACTGAAAGTAATCTTTGAGTAGAAATGGCTTTGCTAAACGATGCAGCATAACCAGGTGCTGCTCATTTTCAATGCACAAAATCTTCAATTGTTCACGGTTGCATATTTAAATCCAGACTGAAAGCAAATAGCCCAGGCCAAGCAATTTAGTAGAACAGCTGAAGAGAGTGCAAGAAGTAAAGAACATCTTACTGCTACCTCCTGTGAACTACATAATCTTACCTCAAACTTTCATCATCCATCTTCTGCCACTCAAATCTACTCTAACACTGTAGTGAGCCCGAAATTTGCCTAAACAGATGAGAAGCCTTCACCACTTCTACACTATTTAAATAAGACTCATTGTACCTCACAGCTGTAAGGGTTCTACCTGTACCAGCAGAGCCTGCAACCTCTCCTCCCTCTGGGCCTTGGTCTGATATGGTGCAGCTGTCAGACCTTGGAAGATGCTGCCATCAAAAGGACTATTAGAAGTCTTCTCTATGTTCTCCCACACTGTCCTGTTTGGGGGCTGCATTAACCTCAGCCCTTTGCCCTTGACCCTTCTGAAGGCTCATCCTTACCTGTGGCAGCTTTGTGCTCAGCTTTGGGCCTGATCTCAGATTCGCTCTGTCAGTGCAGATTTGTTCCCTGAGCACTGAGGTGTTAGCTGATCTCCAGATCTGCCCTGCCCTTCTTGTCAGGTATGCTGGGGTTGTGCTCCTCACCTGGGCCTGTTTCTCGTGTCTCTCATCCTTGGCTTCCACCTCAATTTTCTCCTCAGGGCAGCCGCTTTGGGTGCTCCCTGGCAGGAGTCCCTTGCACCATAATTTTGAGAGACAAAAAGAAGACCTACAGACAGCTGGAAGGTAAAGCTATGAAAACAATAGCTGTTCTTGCCTGAGTTTTTGGACAGTAAGCATAAAATAAAAGTTTCGTATCTTAAAACCCAATCTATATAGACAGTTCCATTTTTATGACTTAAAGCTAATAAGTGGCATTTTGAAAGCAAAATTGTCACGCTTATGAATTTTGGGCCAAGAAAATTCTAGTGTGCCCAACAGTTTTAGGAAATGAATTAAAAGCAATCACATTAGAACATAAAAACCTTAGAACATAAAAACTTACATGCGTGAGGTAGATATCTTTCAAGACATTCAGGTATATGGGTTTTTTACCATCTTTTAGAAAATGAACAATGAAAAGGTGACTTGTTTAAACTCTCAGGCTAAGTTAGATGTCAGTAATCTAGAAGACTAAACACCCCCAAGAATGGTTACTTAAATTTTATGATCTCTGTAAATATGTTCAGGCTTCTTGTGTCAGGTGGCTAAACTAACAAGGTGAAGTAGTCTTACATGACAAAAGTTAAAATCTCTTTCAGGTACAACTCTCCCTGCACTTAAAAAGGACCTGAAATAGAGTATTTTGCAGGACAGTAGCTAACAGAAAAAGACCTGACTCCTCCTGTACATTCTGAGTTACTGTGTTGCAAACTATTGTCATGCATGTGTATGAAAACAAATTCCAAATGAAAAATTTTAACAATGAATGATAAACTCATTAGAACATTATATTTCTTGGTGACAAACATTCAGTTCAGGGTCAGTTCATACTGGGTAAAATAAATATTAAGAACAGCTGCTGACATTATCCGAATAGCTCAAACCTCATGATCTGTAAAACTGAATAAGAAATTTATAATGTCAGATTTTATTTTATTAATAGAAGCCCTTTGAAGAAGGATTAGAGGGGTAGAGGAAAATAATAAAAATAAAAAAAAATATTAAAACCCTCAAAAAACCTAGGAAGGTGGCAGAGCTAGTTGGTGATAATCACTGTTTTTCATCTTCAGAGCAGAAAAATAGGGGCTAATCTTTTTAAAGCAACCATTTCATTGGGGGTGGCTGGGCATTGGCCTGCGTGTGGAAGATGGTGAATGATGCTTTTGTGAAACCCCCGAGAGTCCGTGCCCAGACAAATGGACCCTTTGGAGTTTCCTTGGGACTCAGCCCCAAAGGGCGACTTGATCAGAGAGAGGCAGCCTTGATCCAATTGTCCAGAAATTGAACTTTAGTAATGCAAAATAACAAACAATAAAGCGTTCACTGTACTTGGAGTGGACGGGAAAAAGGCAGTAATGAGGGGCCAAAAGGCACGAGGCCAAAAAACCCCAGGCCAGGGTCAGACAGGGGTATTTATACATCCCAGTGTGGGAGGGGAGTGAAGGCGGGGTCTGAGGGAAGGGTCCAATAGGGCAGAACAATTAGGAATACTAAAATTTCTGCACCAAAAATCAACCTATGGGAACACAAAGAACTGGGAACTTTCTAGCAACCTTTGCCTATTTGAACATGTGAATAAGCCCCTTACTTATTGTGCTTTGAATGGGGTTGCCCAAGGCGTTTTTCCAGGGTGCTCTTCTTTCCTGGGGAAACTGCTCTCTACACTTTTGTATGACTGGAGTTTTGTTACTTTATTTATTAAAACATCTTTATCATTAACCACATTTTTTTTCTCACGTTTGCTCCTCCAGTTCTCTTCCCCATGCTGCTGGGGTGAGGCTGGGCAGAGGGGTGGGAAGGCAATGAGCAAGGGACTGTTTGATGCCTCATTGCTGGCTCTGGTCGACTGGCAACCAAGGCAACGCCACAAATTATGCTCCTGATTCCTTCCCAGTTCACCCCTGCTCCAAGTGAAGTGTAATACCATGAAGAGTCTATACTGAGTTTCTGGGATTCAAAGGAAAATGTGTGTGCCTTTTTGTACAGATGAAAAAATCCTACTGCTCTTCTTCTCTGTAATGTGAAACCACACTAGCTGCCCCAAGCCTTAACAGGAGACTAAGGTTTTTGCTTCCAGTAAATAAAATCCTTCTAGCATAGTATAGAATAAAACAAAGGTTCTCCTTGAGGTTTAAATGTCAAAAGGAGACCTTGAGAGTACTGGTTGCACATCCCAGTTCTGGCATGAATTTTAGCTTACAGCATAAAGTGTCATTCTGAGCAAGGTTCTAACTAAAACTTTTTCCCTTGGTTCAGCATGTGTAAGGAATGATACCACTTACTTTGCTTGTGCTTTCTCAAATAAATCTTTTCAGAGTCTAAGCTTTCTTGTCTGTCTCATGTCATAATATTTTAGCCACTACTATAACAATTTTAAGCTACAAGAAGCTATTTCAGAGAATTGCAGATACCTTGTCTATATATGAGGAAGAAAATTTTGGTCATTAAAACTCATTTTTAGTTCTTAATTCAGCCAGAGGAGCAAACTTTCAGGGTGACAAAATTATGCAATTGTACCAAGAAGGTTTTACTGGTGATGGGGACTTCAATAATAGGTGGGAACCAGTTGATTCTGATTTCTCAGTGCTGCAGGATCTGGAATCCAGGAGTAGCTCATTGTTATCTTCCAAGAGTAACAGATTTAAAAACACGATGGTTTTCTCAAAAAACAAACAAAAAACAAACAAAAAACCCCCTGTATTGAAATTATTCCCACTGCAATTATTTCTTCTGCAATGTTTAGACCCAAACCAGAATTTGCACTTGTGATCTCTCCCTGACAGTGCAACTATATATTCATTTCAGAAACTGTGATAAAATATGGAGCAAAAGGAGGAAAAGTTCAGCAGCACTACATAAATGGCAAGAGTCTAATAAGAATGCCTGCATGGATAAATTGTGTCTAACACTGCATCCAGAACCTGAAAGGTCTATTTGTCTGAATAAATTGTGGAAGCATAGTTCACAATTTTAAGTCCAAGGTTAATGCTGTTTAGTGAATGAGTGATGAAGGAAAGATATATTTGAATAATAGCTTTTTTTCCGTATAAACTGCAGCTTACTGTACTTTCATAGATTCAACACTTACTGATTCAAAAGAATACTGCTTCAAAAAAGATGTAATTGTCCATGAGAACATAAAAATAAAGTATTCCTTTATAACTCATTTGGGCATTCTTAGAAAAAAAGCTTTCCATGCTCTGTGGGTAGTCTATAAGTTTAGGAGGTCTCTGTCAATGTGTGAACTTCTGTGCATTTCAAGGCAGCTCATTGCATTAGCAAAGGGAGCTTAGACCTTTTTTGTGCCATATCACACAAAAATTACTTTCTTTCCTTTAAAATATTCAAATTCACAGCAGAAAAAATGGAAGTTTAGAACTTTGTTGAGCAGACAAGAGAGAATAAATGAACATACTCTTGTCTTGACAATTAGTAACTTGAATCTCGTTAGATGTGTTTTATTAAAAAACCTTTAAACCATCCCTTCTCTTAATGTTTTTATATGAGGTTTTTTCGGCTACTCAGAGACATGATACACTGATAGGGTTCAGAAAAAAAAGAAACTCAAAGGTAAAAACTTCTTCAAAGAGTACAAAACTTTCTTGCCAAAGCAGCCTTCAGCTCCTGTTATAACAGAATGTGCAGAAATGCAGGCAACGTGGTGGTTTGTGGTGGTTTGTAGTTTATATGAACCAGCAGTTTGGTACTGAGACAAATCATAACAAATTATACTTCAAGTTGTAACAATATGAGTGTCCCCTGTTTTTTGGTTTTTTGCGCGTTCTTTTTGGTTTTTTGTTGGCGTGTTTGTTATTTGTTTGTCAAATTTTAGAGAAATGTTGTTGAAATTCATGGTATGGTTACTATTGAGTGATATTTGTCTTAAAATTCGCTTTTAACTTCCTCACAAACTTTACTGATTTGATTTAAAAGGAGAAAAGAGAGATTTTTCAGTT
>WAAE01031054.1:0-15066 GCA_013400495.1 Nicator chloris | reverse complement strand
TTGTTTAATTTATTGTGCTGGGAATACCCTGTCAAATAAACAGGTGTTTTTTCCACTCCTCTCCATGAAAATCTTTCCCGAACCGGTTGGGGGAAGGACCACGTAGGTTTGTGTTTTTCCTGGGGGGAGGGCCCCTTTGGAGGTTTTCTCCCCATAATTTGCCCTAAACCGGCACACAGACACAGGTGGAACTGAATGCTAGGTGACAGGTTGTCCTCCATTGCTTATAAAATTCCCACAAGTCCAACAGGTTGATTTGGCAAACAAGTTTTGCACAGCTCTGCACTCAAAATATGCAGAAAAGTACTTGATGGTGAACACAGGATGCTAACGTGCACAGGCAGAATTCATTCATTCACCTCTAATTTACGCCTTTTGATTTCTTCAAAACTTAATCCCATACCAGTTACCTACAATTCTTGAAGAGGTGAACAGAAGGACTTCAGGGACAATAATTTTAATATACACACAGGGATAGAGGACACATATTATTATTCAATTATATACTATTCAAACATGTATCTACGAAGGACCAAATTCTGCTTAATATTTTTGGACAAAAAGTCTCTTCTTTGAAGTGCAACCATAATTTCCAAAAACTGTATTCTCATACCTTTGCATAAGCAGTTGTCTTGATAAACCACTGTTTGAGGTATTTCTGCTCCACTTTTGCTCCTGAACGCCATGAGCAACCATTGTCATCCACCTGCTCATTAGCTAGAACAGTCTGATCCACTGGATCCCAGTTAACCAAGGCCTAAAAAAATGTTGCAGGAAGAAGAAATACTTTCAGCAGCTAGTTAAAAACCAGAGTTTTACTTTACAAATGCCAAATGAATTATCCAGAAGCATACCATGAAAGTTTACCTGAGTTTTCTATATTTTTAAAACATCCATTTGAATCAGCAACATGGACTCAGCTGGAAAAGTTTTGAACATTCATCTTCTCAGAACTCAAAAGACACAAAAATGCAGTTGGCAAGGTTTGTCTAGACTGATTATGCTAGCAGGATAGGCTGACACTTGACTGCTTGGCTGCAATATATAGGCAAGTATTCCAATTGACTATACTGCAAATAACATAGCCTGATGCTTAAAAGTTCTTCACTACTAATCCAAAAGTGTTGAGTCAGACTGAGGGGGACGAGTAAACAAGGATGTCCAACTCAAGGACAGAATCACAAAGAAGTATTACGGTGGTCAACTATATTTTAAGTGAAAGAGTTGATATTATCTGTATGTAACTCCTGACAACCGCGTGAATTACTTTTGGAATCCCCTTTCCTTGTCAATACAAATGCATTAAGTGAAATTCTGTAAAGTGAAATTAATGTTGGTGTTCAACTCCACAAAAAATACAAAAAAATGTGTTTTGAGCATTTGAGTCAACAGAAATACCAGACATAAACATACTGGGAATGGAGCAAAAATCAAACTCGCCCTCCTTCAGTGTGGAACAATTGAACTGGCCACTTATTAAAAAGGATCTAAGATCACAAAAGAATCCTATCCAAAAGTGGCATTAAATGCTATACATTGACTTGATTTAAATGAACAGAAAGAAAAAATATATAATCAAAGCAATAGAGTAATCTCTTATATTGAATGTTATTCACTATTTAAGTCAGACTAAATCAGTCTGACTTAAAAACAGTAGCTACAGTTCCATAGAGATCTAATACATTAAACAATTTTTTTTTTAAATTTCAAATTACTTCTTTGGATATGGAGAGGACTTGTATTTCAATCAAAAATTAGTTACTGTACTTATATTGTACTTTATATTTTATCTGTCACTGATCACCTTCGGACCGGTTTCCAAACAGCTACTATTGCTTAATTTTAAATATGCTACATATTCTTATGAATAGTAAATACCACAACCACTTTACAAATCTTATAAGGAGGAGAGCTAAAAGAAAGATGCAGGGATCCTCTTGCTTAGCAATACTGCTCACAACTGTGTGAGCACAAAGTCTGCCTACACTAATTTATATAAAATTTATCATTAAATGAATGAAAGTTATTCATTGATAAATTGAAACTTGCCTTCAAATGAAGCTTCTGTGAATTCAGACTTGAATTTAAACTTTTTACTTTTTGCCTACCTTTTATCTGTTACCGACCAATAATACCACACCAAATTTTATAAAAAGCTTTTGAAAATTCATCGAGAAATTAAAATAAATCAATATATTCCACTATTACTAACCTATTTTCCAGAATTCCAGAAAATACAGCTTCTTCAGCAATAATATACCACATTATGAACATGGCTCTAAATGATCTTTTTATTTATGAAGTTCTGAAAAAATGCCACACAAAGTTAAAGTTACACCTAAAAAGAGATAAATCAGATAATATTGAGTAATAAAATGCCAGTTGCATAAAGTGCTATTAGCATAAGCTTGTATTAAACTGGCTGTGACTCAAATTTGAGAAAAAATACCCTTTCTATTTTGATGATATTATATCAAATTTATGGTGAAAATTTTGGAAGGTAACTGAAATGATTACATAATTATTTAGCATAACAAATCTTCCTGTTACAACTCATGAGGCTATATCTAAATAAATCCTGCAAAACATAAAGCAAATGTGCATTTAAGAAATCGTTAGCTGAAAGGTCTTGTCTTTGAATTTTTTAAGTTACATTCCTTCCATCTCACACAGACTTTTGACAATATCTAGAACCTAGCTATTAAATGAAATCTTTAGTTCCTGCTTGTACCTCATAAAGGCAACTCCTTGACAATGACAGCTTCTGAAACTATGACCCCAGGAAGCTGCTAAAAGTCATCTACACAAAGACAGCACAGTGCAGAAGTGTTCAGATCACACCAATTATCTTTCTCTCCTCACTGTGCCAGTGTAGACCACATGCTTTTAAGACAGGATTCATCTTGTTTAACTTCAGGTCTCAAAAGTGTAAGTATCTATCTCCAGGCTTGCTGTCTCTGGGTCCACTACGGATTACAGGTATCTGATGAAAGTAACAGAGTCAGGGCAGGTATTAACCTCAGTGAGACACTCACATGTGGCCAGGTCAATAACCTCTACAGTATATTGACTAGATGAGTACTGCAGGAAAAAGGGAGGATTTTGCTACAATGAATAAAGGTGCCCTCTATGGATGCTGCAGCACTCAGACAGACATTGTTAATCCTCCATAATTGCAGCTCCTGGACATACTGAGCCTGTGTCTCCCTGCCAGGGTAATTTTTGGTCAGACACGCACACTCCTGGAACAGAGCACTAACTAGGCTAACGCTCTACTTGCCTTGTCCTTATTGTCACTCTAAGGCTATGAATTATCTCTTGTACCCAAAATGAAACTGTAATACAGGAGACTTCAAGCTGTTCTTAATACATATTGCAGATACACTGACAACATGAGACAAATATATGCTTTAAGTATATATGATTGTTCAAAGAGACCCAGGGTTATGGGCTCTCTCTGCCATCTGTTTCCTGCCAAAAAGCAACTGGTTCATATCCACCAGAGATTACATCCCCTACAGGTTGACAGATGCTGATTTAAGTCCTCAAACTGATCCTTGACTTGAAAGCAGATGGAAGTTGGAAGTAGATTCAATCACTGGTATCCAAACACGTCCAGGATTCCACAGTACTTGGAGTCAGAATGCAAAATTTATTTTGTGTATCATCCCTGCTTCGAATGAAGCAGCAAGCTTGTACTTTTCAGACTCACCTTGGTTCACTTGTCAAACAAACAAATTCACAGATAAAAATAGGTTTGTTATAACAAAGCTAGGGGGTTACATTTTTTTATTACAAGAAAAAAATAATTACAAGAAAAAATTACATTTTTATTACAAGAAAAAAAACCTCTAAACCCCAATCCAGCATGCTAGTATATATCAAACATTGAGGGGTTTTGCTGGTTGTCATTTAAGATCTCTGAATACAAATACAAATAGGAGAAATAGCTCAGTAACACCCTGCCATCCTAAATGCTACCTTTCACTATCAATCTCTTTTTCCAGGTTCAGAGAATAACTGAAGTTTGTCCTTAATTATATCTTATGGGGTGCACTGGTTTCTACAGATTACAAATTAAAAACCAAAGCATATTTAAGAAATCTTAGTTTCCACTTTAGGTTAGAAACATTTATTAAATTGCCACTTTGTTAAAGTGACGCTGTTCAGGCATTTTGGAACTGCGTTGCCTTGACTATACAGAGAGTTCTCTGGACTGCTCATTCAACATCTTTGTGTCATCTTGTGTTTAAGAAATAATTGAAACCTTCACTTTTCAGATAGCCTGATGCATGTTATTTACAAAATATTATAATTTCTTAATGTAGTGGTAACTGATGAACAGCTGTGATAGTCTTATGACACCTAATACTTCTTTAATATTTTGGAGATCACAAATAGGGTTCAGGAATAGGATGGTTATGCACCTAATCTCCAATTATCCTACACAAAACCATAAGTTCTGAGACAGTATTACAGCAATGTTATACAGGTAAATAACCTCAGTGCTGAAGACACTCCTAATGACCACCACATCACATATTTCCACGAGGGATGATAAGATCTAGAAAATTTGATACTAAAGCCAGGAAATAAAAAGCTAAAAGCTATATTCTAATCCTGCATTTCAGTGCAAATCTCTGACAAAAACCACTTCTGACTTGACTTTCTACAATGGCCATTCATGTTAGTTAGTTAAACTGTTATATATAAAATCAATACTATTTTAGAGTGACTTAAAACTATCAGAGCACAATCACTTTATGAGTGTGAATGGACAATCCAGAAATGTGCCACTGACATGAATGATCTAAATTAGTGTATCAGCAAAATATTGAATGTCAAAGTTTGTACCCACCTCTTTTTGATACACTATCCCCACTTCAAAAAGCTTAAGAAAGAGATATTGTGTCCATTTGTAGTACTCTGGTAAGCAAGTGGTTACCTCCTGTAGAAATGAAATAAAATAAAAATTTCTGAAACTATTCATAGTATTTTCCTACAATGTTTTAACCTAAACAATAAACCCAGGAGTGTATCATGTATTCCACAGAGTAAACATTTATGCATGTATTCATGTACAAACCCACTTATTTGTATAATGCCTACAATGAGTGATACTCCCCTGTACACAAAACCAGAGAACATGGGCTTGGTGCAGGTTTAATGCAGAAGGAAAAGTTTCCCTGCTAACATGGGATATAAAACTCTGCAAGATTAAAGCTGATAGATATAAGAACAGAAGATGAATGGAAGTGATCGCAGCTGCCTGATCAAGGAAACAGCAAATCTAGGGAAAAAAGATTCTTCTCTCAAAGAACCCTCCTAGCCAGGCTGCCTTTCCCACTGTTGCTCAGCAATGAGAAGCAGGAGCAGAGGCTGTCGATGCTCAGAGGCAGCAGGGAGCTGGCTGATGTGAAGCAGGCAGAACGAGGAGCTCACAGCTGGAACTGTGGGTGCAGGAGGACAGCAGAACCCAAGCTGTTGGCACACAGACTGTGCGGGGCAGGCAGGACGGAATACAGGGTAAGATTCTGCACTTCAAGATCAAAGACTCGGCAAGGAGATCTTGCATTCAAAGGTCAAATAAGCAACTGTTCCAAAAAGGCAAGGGAGCTCAAGTTAGGACGATGCTCTAGGTTAAAGTATGGAAAAAATGAGTCATAGAAGTCACAAATGAGGAGGACAGTTATGAAGGAAATAGGGACAGATAAGAATAAAAGACAACATAAGAAGGAGGGATGGGAGTTAAGAGAAGAGCAAGCAACAATATAATGGATAGCTTTTTTAAAACTCAAAAACATTTGCTAACTTTTTAGTGAACTCTGGTAATTACAAAACAAGCTGCTTACCAACTGCTTATGAAGTCTCATATTTTAAATGTTTGTTCTTAAAAAAAACCTAACTTAAAATAAGCACATTAATATGCAATGACAACTAACAGATTTATTATTACAGACTCCCTGTCTTCTCAACACAAACAGGTTTCACAGGTGCAATGGAAACCCACATACTTGCTTGAAGTGGAAGATGGCTTCTACACTGAACTTCAAATTAATATGAACATCTCTTGATTTTAAAGTTACTGATAAAAAGTAAGCCACTGATAAAATTTATTCCATTTGGAGTAGTTGTCACGCATCAGAAATAGCTCCAAATGTGAAATGTCTTTCACGTGGGCTTTCCCATCATCCTAGCTTCCCACTACACACAATTCCTGCAGTATCATCTGTTACTCAAATGACATCTGAAATGCTCTAGCAGAAAATTTTATTGTTTTTCTACAACTTTATATTCTAGTTGCTTTGAACTTTATATTCCAGTGCTGAAAGATTGCTTTTAACAATTAATATGACCTTTGAATAAATGTCCCTCAAAAGTGTGTATAAGAGACTTTCAAGATCAAAAAGAAACACTTAATGGCAAGTTTTCAGCTCAGCATGTGAAGACCTAGTAATGAAAAACAGTTGCTTGATTAAAACCCTTTGCTCTGCACTGAAAAAAACCCCACTTGATAAAAATCTGATTTCCATCTCTGCAACTAAGCACATTTAATAGTTCCCCCCACCACCACCCCAGCCGCGCTTCTTCACACAGAGACAACAGTTCTTGTGCCAGCGTGATGCCACTACAGGCAACAGAGTTTCATCACTGGAGTATCAGACACACAAAGGAAGAGAGGCAATCCCTTCCAGAACAATGTAAGTTTATGTGAAAAACAGGCAAATAGGTAGGACAACAAAAGTGAGCTGTCAAACAAAAATAGAAAAGTGAATGGAGATTTGGCCTTTTGGCCCTCAAGGGCAGATGAGTGTCAACTGAAACAAAAAAATTACATTTCCCAATCTAAACAAGCATGTTACATGCCACACAAGCTTGAGCTACAAGATACAGGCGAACTCCTGGGAACAGAATCCCATGTACACGCTCTCTTACAAAGAGTAAATAGACATTTCTTTGAAAGAAATGCAGCAGACTGTATCACTGAAAAAAAAAATCTGCTGGTCACTGAGATGCAAAAAGATCACTCAAGCTCAGAATTTAACTTTATTAACCATGGAGGTTTGAGTAACATTTCAAGGTAATGAAGAAAGAGAAATTACATCACTACCAAGTGAAATAAACTGCTGAAGACAAGCCAGTAAACTGCTGCCAATCTTGAAATGTGTTTTGGTGGTTTTTTCCCTATCATTTAGCACAGTAAGATTTACTGTTATAAATAATTTTCTGTGTATTCCAGTTACTGACCTTGATTAAATGAATGATGTCTGGCAAACAGTTTCCATTAGGCTGCCATCATGCTTAAATTAAGGTGAATGTTACCATCTCTATTTATACTCTATAAGCACGACAAAGATCCACAGAACATTAACAGAACTATCTTAACTCAGAAATGCACAAAAGAGTTATAAAAGGGTTTGAAAAATAGCACACTGGAGCCATTCCACCCTGCCAAAAACTGCACATTTCTGCTTCTCATTTGCGATCTGAGCACTGGCGTAACATATAGAAGCCCATATCATAAAGCAGTACAGTGAATATATATAACAGGGCATTACCATATTTTCCACAAAAATAAAATACCTACTAAAAATCAGAACTCTTCTAGAAATATGTTAAGATGCTGCTCAGGTGTCCAATGCATGTGCTCTTCAGTGCTCTGTGAAAGATTTAGTGATCACCCATCACCTCAGCATTTCAGCAGGTGATATGAAATGGAAGGGAAGGCATCTCCCTCTTCCCCCCACCCATTTTGCCTTTTACTTTTGTCAGCTTTAAACAGATACTCTCACCAAAATGCATCTTTGTCATTGGTTACTGTTACTGTTCCTTATTCCTACAGGAATGACACTCATTAAAAGAATTCGTTACAACAATTAAATCATCTATACAGGTGGTTTGCTTTTAAAAGAGCAGATACTGGCAAGGCATAGGAAAGATCCTATCCTTATCAAAAACTGCCTTGCTTAATCCATGTATTGCAGCACAGTAATTTGTTCCTAACACATACCATACCAGTGGGGTTGGTAACTTGTTTATTTGCAAATAAATTTTCAGTTACAGACTAAATGGTAGTACTACAGTCTGGATTTGATATCACTGCAACTTGGGAAGCAATGGGTCCATGTAAAGGTCAAAAAGCCATTCACTATTACAAAATATGATTTAAAAAGTGCCTTTCAACTACCAAAGATACGGGTAACCAATAGTAAAGAATCCTGCATAAAAAACCCACAAAAATCAAAAACTCAATCTGGATGAAAGATTTTGGTGTTTAATAAAAGAAAAGCTAATTTTCAAATGCCTTGTTTTAACATTCATTATTTGTTCTAAACCTGCTCCTTTCTCACAATTTTCTGTTATGAGTCTCTAACCTTATAACTGGTTTTTGCTTGTATTTTTAAGAAGGAGGTTACATTACAACTTCAAGCTGCTTCCACGGCTTTTTTAAAAAAATAAAAGTAATATTTACAGGCTGCATGAAAAGATTTATTTTTTCCTAAGTTCCATCAGGCTTTATGAATAACACATTCAAGACTGGAGATAAGCAATTTCCTAGTTTATTAATAATAAATTTATTTTTAGCACAGTCTTACGCTGTCCTGAAGACAGGCATGTTGCATCTCTTTAAAGGGAGATAAGAAAAAGTCTGGATGGATTTTTTTCAAAATCTATTTGGGAAGATAAAACATTCTTTAATCAATTATCTGCCTGTTTTGGTTTTCAAGGGCATGCACCACCTCATCTAGATGTATAATTATTTGATTTTCAGAGGTTTAGAGCTACACCAACCTACATTTCTAAATTAATCTGAATATTTGTATTTCAAAGGCCCTTAGTTTTATGCTTTATTAGCTACAAATTGAAATGTCATACAGTGCCTACATTTTGGAGCATGACTATATTTTCTGAAAAAAAGGTAGCCTTATATCAACAATTCCTTTTTTAAAAAAATTTAATTATAAGTAGGATCACTGATTATCAATGGTACATGGATAAGAAGAAAATTTCATAGATAATAATCCATCTACTGTTGGTTTTATGCATGCTCAGGCAGAACACACAAATGACAACTTCAAAACTAAATAGGAAATTATCTCCACAAAGAAAATCTACCAAAGATTTAACTTTTTTAATGTGCAGAGCAGATGGGGAACATTAGTCTCATGCAAAAAATATGTCACTTGGAATGCAGAAATCGAAATTTCTAAAAAACCTTCACAGAATGAGCTACTTTCTAGGAGAAAGTTACAGATTGATAATAACAGTGGTGAACTGATGGCTTACTGGGAACATGCACTCCGTCTGATGACACTTCTGAGCAAAATAAAAGAAAAATGTTATATGCTCTTCATCTTTTGTTGCTGATGATACCAATCATTGAAAATTATATTGCCTAATTCCCCTGAAAATAATGTTTAAAAGACATGACAGGCAGTTTGCTATGCTGTCTGGGGTGGTATTTTCGAAAAATCTGATCATCAGGAATGCTCAGATTATAGTTATCCTAAAACCAAAACATAATGTTGGAGATTTTAAATTTTTCCATACGTTTTTAATGTCTTTTAGAGACATTTCTTCCATGCTCAAACTTCAGCTTTTCAACCTTCCATCTGAGAAACATAAGTGTTCAGAATAGAAATGTTCTCTCACTTATGGATTTTTAAAAAAATCTCTCCTCAAAATCACACCATTTTCAAAGTGATTTACAAATATAATACTTCTAACTTGAGGCACTTAAAATACTTCTATGTTTCAGGTAAAAAAAATCAGATAATCATCACTATTTAAAAGTACTCTAAGTCAAAGTACTTATGGAGTTGTTTTATGCAGTTAATTTCATTTTTCATTTGCTCAGATTTTCTGTTTAGGGGAGTAATTTTAAAGTGTCTTTGTAACCTGACTGAAATAATCTAATTAGCTTTTAATAATTACTTATTATAATATATTATTTATGTCTTATTTATTATATCTTTCTAGATAAGTAAGTTCACTGACAGCTACAACACAGAGATACCTGCACATTTGGATTTGTAAGGCAGAGAGAACAATGAAAAAAAACACTACAGAAAAATAAAAGGAAATTTCTAGTATTGCAGGTGCACTGGGGTTTGTTCATAATAATTTTATCAAGCAATGAGATTTAACTAGTCTTCATATTCCTGGACACAAATTTCTTCACCACCAGACATTACTTTAATAAGCAGAAGCTTCTTTAGGACAGCTATATGCACTGGGTACTGAAAATGGATTTTTTTTTCTTTTTTCCACTTCTCTTTTCCCTTACCATATGTAAAAGGTAAAGTTATGTACGTTTCCTTCCCATCATCTAAGCACATACTCTAAGCTGGCCACAGAGTACAGAGACAGTTAACATAAAAGGTTAACACTTTAAAAATTCACCACACACCAAAATAAGGATGTAAGTTAGGGGAATGGGTTCCCTCCAGCATTATTAGGTAAGTACTATGCAGTAGCACAATAAAGGGGCAGATTTAAGCAACACCAATGAAACTAAATTTAAAACAGGCCCCTGTTTTGTGTAATGGTCTTGGTTAATTAGACCAATTCATATAAAATCTGTTTTACTTGGATTGTTCATAGGAGTCACTAATACCAGTGGGTTTTTTGCAGTGCCCAGTATTTTGTAAGCCACTGATTTAGAGCCATACAAGTATAGAATACTATAAAAAAAATACTCCTTACCTCAAATAGCTCACTTTTAAGATAAGCACTTCACACAGCACAGTGCTTTTCTGTGCAAAGATGCTTGAGTTAGCCCAGGAGCAGTACAGCTGAGGTAGTAATATGCTCTGCCTAGCCTGATGAGCCCTGCAGAGAAGGAGGCTTTATCATCCTGTAAAACACCCTGCTACAGCTTAGCCCTTCCATTTCCACAGGTTGTTCTTCCAGGGCCAGCTCAAATATCTGTGCATTTGGAGGTCACATCATATTTTGGGTATCATGAATTTTTTGCAATTAATAAACATATCTGTTTCTGCTATCATTCAGGTTACTCTTACTCCAATTAGTATAGCAGGCTTTCCAGGTAAGACCAAACTTAATTCATAAGCTAAGGAATGAAAACTCTACAATGTGTTGTGTTTCAAGGAACATTTTTCAGCTCTTTTAAAATCTTACTTTTCAAAACCACCAACTATGCATCCCTAGAGCATTCTAAAGCATTTCAATTACACAACAGTTCAAATGGAGACAGTAATAGAGTACCAAAGCCCCTTCCACAGGTATTCAGAGACTCCTGAAAGCTCATTAACCAAAACACAGCTTACTAGTAAAGTGAAGGTAAGTCTCAAAGAATAGCCACAGAGATGACAAATTATTTTTCCCTGTGAAGCTATACTTCTTGCCATGGTTTTCAATACTGCCAGTTTTCCATCTGTTCTTCAGGACAGAAGGGCCAAACACAAGTTTATACACAAGAGAATAATTTTCTCAACTTTCTTGAAACACAACCTGCATGATTGAACTCGTGTGTGTGTGCACACGTGTGTGTTCCATAACACAGGATTCCACTGTTTTCAAGTATTGCTGCGCTACACATACAGACAACCCTTGAGATACCAAAAGCTTTAAACATCAGGTGTCAAGAACGTGTGCAGTGAAGTTTCCACAACAAATCTTCTATTTTCAGAGCAACTTTTTTGGCTACCAAGAAAATTGAAATCTTATTTAAAAGGCTTATACTGCAAAATCCTTCCATATATGAGACACGACAAAATGGTTTTTTAGATGCAAGACATACAAATAATCAACTTCACCTTCTTGATTAAAGAAAACAGATGGCATGTCTCAGACTGTCAGAAAACTAATGCTTTTCCTTTTCAGATCTACAATACTGCTATAAAAATCCAAGATTAGCATATCCATCACTCTATTCAAAATCACATTAAGGTGATAAGCAACAGCTATTGCTGAGAATGCAAAGTTAGTGACTGACTCTGATTCTCTGGTAAATGCAATAGCCTCACAATCGCTTCAAACGCTAATTCCTTTTTTATTTGGAAAATGACATCAGCTTATGTCTGATCGTGTTTGGTAAGTTTTTTAAGGTGAACACCTGATTCTCAAGCATTAGTGTTTTAAATGAAATTTCTGGTTTCCAAAATGATCCTGATACGAACATCTATGAAAATGCAGCTTATACACTGAAATTTGGAATAACATAACCGAGCCACCACTTCAATTTTCTATCTTTAAACACTTGACGTACACACTGAAAACTGCACTCCTCAAAAAACACATACAACACATACCTTAGCACAAAGGCACTGCTGTTTCATAAATATCTGTTTTAGAAATATTGCCTTATTTCTAATACAGAAAATTGATACTTCAAAGAGATGAAAAAGCAAATACAAAATTGAAATTACTTTAAAGATTCTCCTACACATGGCTATTACCAGATGATATCAGCATGTCAAAAATTAGGGAAATACCATAAAAAGCTCAATTTTACAGTTTAACAACTTAACCTGGTCACTGCCAAGGATGCCTGTATTGTCATAAATAAAATGGTGAAATTCCATGAGTCTCAATGCTCCATCATAAAACAAAGCAGTATCCATTTTAAAAAGAAAATCTTACCCTTTCCCATGTAAAAGCCAGACCTAGTGCATCAAACTGCTTCCTCATGTGTTGAATATTACTGCAAAATAATGATATAAATTAAAAATTATTAGCTTAAGATATTTCAATATCTTATCTTTCTATCTATTCTATTTATATGATCACCATGTGATCATATAAAAAATCTGGTGCTTCTAGAGTTCTGAGAAATCAAAGGCACTAGTTAACCTCTAAACACTATGATCTCACTAGCAGTAAAACTCAGAAATTCTGTCAGAATACTCAAATAATAATTTTAAAAGTCCCTAATGTATTCTGGTCCCATTTCCATGGCTATGTATATGAGGCAATGCATTTTTTTTCTCTAGATTTGAATGCAACTTAAAAGTAAATATGGCATTGCAGTTTGAAGGAAGAATTACTCAAGCACCACTTCCTACTATTTATAATTATCTTTACTGCAGTTGAGTCAAAGGGCCCTCTTAAATCTCAGTGCAGTAGGGGACACTTCCACTATCAGCTTAATCCTGCTCTGTTCTGGCAATGCTCTCCTGACTGTATTTTGCTGTGGCTCTGGTGATTGTGTGGCTGTAGAATAAGCTGAATCAGCTTACCCATTCAGCTGAAGATATGCCCTACAAAAACTCTCAAAAAAACTTCCACCAGTTTTTCTTCCCTCTGATCACCAGGCTGATCAAACCAAAACTGTGGCCCACAAAACCCCCTGAGCCAGTGCAAAGGAGGTGGTGGGAGCATGTATCCTGGGAGGTGACAAGAAACGACAAAACTTCTGGTGGCAGCATGGCCATAGATAAACATTAATCAACTATGACACTGTCAGGTTAGATGCTGCCCTGAGTGGATTGCATTACAAATGTAAAGTAAGATACATCAGGATATACAGTGAAGCCCTAGTTTGAAAATGCACTAAATACACTTTACCAAAATACCCACAATTACACAATATTAATTAGTGACATGGTGGGAATTCATTCACATACTGTAAAATGGATTAAAATTTCTTAGGGACTTTTACCTTTCTCCTAAAATACATTCTGTCAGATAAACTAGTATCTATCCTCCCAGAGGGCTTAAGTTGACAGTCATGAAACCAAGTATTTAACTCTGATCCAGAAAAAACTTGCAGTGCTGAATAATTGAGTACTGCAAGTATTTAATATGATAATATTTTAGTTGGAAAAGTATCAAGAATGGGACCAGAAACATGAACAAAACCCAGAGAAACAGAATTATCAAAGAAGGAAATGGATCAAGGTTTATAAAGATATCACAGACATATTACTGCATCCAGAGCACAACAAAGAACTTCACTTAGGAAGATTGGTTTCCAAGTATTTTTTAGAAACTGTTTACTTATATAAATTTTTACTCATTTTAAAGAATATTAGGAGAACATAACACCCCATTCTGTGGTCTAAACCCAAAAATGTTCACAGAAATCAGCAGCAATAATGGCTGCTCAGCACTTTCCAATATCCAGTCTCAAAAATACCCAACTATCTCCTTCCTCTCTCACATGGTACAAAAAACTGCTAGCAAATCTAACCACATAACTCATAATTTTCCACTGTGTATTCTATACTAAGATTTACTTCACCATAATAAAATTCTGATTCATTTATACCTGCTGGTCTGGGTGTTTGAGAAATGCTTCTGACATTCTAGCATTTTACAATTTATAAGTCATTGAGATTAAAACCTTGAAAATCATCCCAATATATTTATCTTTCAAAACAGAGTCATCTGCACAGTCCCATAAAATGTTGCCAAATAACCTTGGTCTCAGATAACCCCGTTCTTTCCTGCACCATCTGTCTTCTATCCTAGTTGTGCTCTCTTTTGTTGATGTATGGTATACAGTACAGGTATTCACAGTGAAAATGCCATATTTCAATTCATTTCACCTTTGTGTCCAGCTTGCAGGGTGAAGGCCATGTTCAACTGCAGCATTTTCTGCTGGTAAACCAAATGCATCCCATCCCATTGGATTTATCACCTGTCAGCAAAAAGAAAAACCACAATTGTTATGCAACTTTCTGGAAAGGCATCAGCAACACACACAGGCCTCCGAATAATGAACGGTGCTTGGCATTCCAGCATTTGCTTTGTCTGAACTGAACTTCTTCCAAACATACCAACTATGGCCAGCTTTGCTTTTAAAGACTATTAAGTGCACTTGTTACCTACAATGAGATGCTAGAGGGAATTTAAAGTATTATGCAATAAACTCTTGTGACTATTTCCATATCAGGTTGACAATGACAAAAAACAACTCTTTGTAAGTTTATGTGGTGGTAAAAGTCAGCAGTTGATGCTACCACTGGATAGAACCAAATATTCATTCTAAAATAGAAGATGTTAAGTAAAAATAATTGAACCAACAGTTTTAAAACTGTAACTGATGTGTAGCCTACTGGTTTTTTACTTTGTGTTGAAAAAACAAAATAAAATAAAAAT
>WAAE01031051.1:0-15084 GCA_013400495.1 Nicator chloris | reverse complement strand
TCTATGGAGAAGACACACATTTGTAAGTTTCCATCAAATGTATTTTTGTAACATATTCCAGGCTTTAAGGTCTCCCAAAGTGTTGCATGGGGAAAAAACTTATGGGTACTCCAATTCATTATTGCATACTCATAGGAATCTGCTGCTTCCATATGAATACATTAAATCAATCTTCTCCTTTTAGCAAGGACACAAGTCCTGCTACTTCCCAGTACGAAAGATTTACAGCAAACCTTAGTGAAAAGAAAGCCAAGATAAGTTTAAAGTCATTTGATAAGATTTGATGTATTAGTAGCACTTTATCCCCTCACTAACAGAGTGATGCTTTGTCAGGAATAGTGCAATACCTAGTGGCTAAATCAAGAGATTCAGAATTAGGACACCTTGGGTCTCTACTCAGCCAATGACTGGGATATGTCACCTGAGAGCCATCACTTAAAACACCTTCCCTCCATATTCCTCCTTCCTGAAGAACGGTGGCCAATACAGCTTTTGTAAATTTCTATAATGTTTGAAAATTCATTACTGTTTTGTCCTCCACAGCCTAACGCACATATAAAATCAGCAAAATGCCCACACGTATTCAGAAAAGTTACCTAGAGACTAGGCATTTACTGACATTTTAGAAACATGAATCCTTCCAAAAGAGGGGATTAGTTTAGCTTCCTCCAAACACTGCATACTGTGAAGAACATCACAAGACTTCCCTAAAGAGCAAATTCTCAGTCTGTAGTAATATTATGCTGCACATCAGTAGGTGCAGTTCAGAATTAACTGGCCATTCCAGGCCTGTCCCATCACTTCTTTATACCATGAAAAAATAAATAAACCCTATTTTATACATTAAAGAATTTATATTTATATGAAGTAGTTCTTTAAGAGAGAACAAACCTGCCCAGGGCAATATTGATCATGGCATGAGCATAATTTCATATGACATGAAAAACATTGGTTTATTGCAATTAGTGCACAAGTAAGAGGATGCAATACAAACATTTGAGATTGCTTAGGAAAGGCAGGTAGTGAGCAGAGAAGCTTACCAACACACACTCAACACATAAACAAGACCATTTAAGGGAAGTAAAAAGAGCACTTAAGGGAAGTAAAAAGGAATAAGTTCAAAGAAAAAACGTGGCTTTTCACAGGTACTTTACAACTTTCTCAGTGAAAATAGAAACATAATTAGGACAATCTTCAAAATATTGGCACGTTACCTAAGAATTTGGCAAGACCCCAAAGCGACTGGTTAGTCTGCGTACCTAGATTTATCTAAACAAAAAAAATGAAAGCCTCAGAAAAACGATGAGAGATCAGGGTGAAACCAGATATGAAGATGCAGGTGATGCCATTATCTGGGAGCATCCTCTGTCATTAGAGTCAACAGCCAGCTCTTTACACAGACTTTTAAGCAATACTATCATTAAAGAAATTAGTGACCTGCCTCAAATTCATTTATTAAGCACGTCTATGAATGGAATTCATGACTGTTTTCCATTATGTACATTGGGAAAGCACACAATGAGCATGCCATCCAACCAGCAACACCTTCTCAAAGCATAGCTACCGGAGTAGAAATAAAACTGTAATTTTTGAAACTGACAGAATCAAACGCTGCTTGGTGTGAAGATCAGCTGCAAGATAGTTTCTGTGTTGCTCAATATTGAAGTCAAATACGAACAAAGAGGAAACATCAGTCCAAATTTCACTTAATGCTTACTTTGATGTTGATGCCCTAAAAGCAAAATCTGAGAAATTTTTACTCAAACATGACCTCTCTCAAACATCTTTATTTATTCATTTTTAAAGCCTAGAAAAGTTCAAAAGACTCTGATTTTGCTAGAAAAGGAATAAAATAGTTTCTAGGTATAAGAATCCTTTATGAGCAATTTCATTAATTCAAAGGTTGATATTTAAAGAACGGAAACAGAGGAAAGCACGCATCTTCATTTTAACATAAATTCTAAAGAACTGTACTCTGCTACCTGTATGTGAATTAGTGCATAAGAAAGGTCATCTTATGCAACAAGGGTGAGGTGGGAGAGGTTTCTAGGTGTTAATGCAATGCAAATCATAATTACTAGAAATATGATGACAAGAAGAATCACTTCAAAGATTTACAACAGTGCAATCTATAAAAGGTCAACATCACAGTGAAAGCAGAAACGAGCTGGAGGTCAGTAGTTGTAAATAGCACGTCAATTGCAAGCCTTTAGTTAGTATTTCCAGAAATGTAACACTGCACAGATAGTAATTTAACTGATCAAGGGAAAAGAGTTAGACTACAACTGAGTCAAATGCAAATACATCAAAATTAAAGTCAGTGTAATGATCTGAAACACAGCAAATTTAGACAACCATGCACAAGCCAAGGCAGACTCCCATCACACAGCATCTCAGAAGCTGAAAGCACAATAACGTGGAAATCCTGAAGCAACTGAGGAGGATTATTGATTAGACAGCACACATAAGGAACAGAAAAATAACTAAAATAAGCTGATGAGTGTCTGGAGGAATACTAGAGGACAAAAAAGGAAATGTAACAAGGAGGGGAAAAAAAAAACCAAAAAACCTTGCAGACAGAAACACAACACCACAGAGCAAACACTCAGCAAAAAAGTACAGATTAAAGTTACAAACTCAGTAACAAATGCTACTCATGGTAGAACTGAAAATAAAAAAGCTAACAACATATTCAAGTTAATGCAGCGATTTAAGGCAGAGCAGCAAACTGCAACAAAACTGCCAGATTAAGAATTAACTGAAAGTAATATAGAATATTTTCATCCAGTAGTATTTGCAGCAGTATTTCCCTTGAGGATTCTTCACATAATATCCTTTTTGTAGATGAAGCCTAAAAGTGGTTTTATTTGTAGAGACTAAGCTCAGAAAAGTATTTCAATAGAATGATCAGATGCAAGCTTTTAGTATGGCTACATAGGTAACAGTGAGGGCTCTCTCATTTCCTTCTAAGCTATTTATCATCTAATGGAACTACACCTTGAGCATGCAGCAGGTCCTGCTTTGAAAGTGTTAATAACATTCCATTCCATTTTGTTCTGTCACTTGTGCCTCTGTACCCAGGAACTGCACACTCTGTGAATGAAGTGCTTTATGGGGTTTGGCATGAAATGTTCACTGAAAACATATCCAAACACTTTGTAGCAGTTATGCAGAATATTTTACTTAAAATATGATCCAGAGCTACCAAAACACTGTCTGCAATACCTCAGTTTCAGTGAAAGCACAGTCCTTGCAGATCAGGACAGAACAGAAACAGAAAAGTTCAGCCCAACCTCTCCTGTGCTGGATTTGTAGATGGCATTTTTCCCTTTAGGATTCAGATACTAGGTGAAATCAGTTTATTCAAAACATAGTCCTGGAACATGAGAACAAAGTACATCTTCTCCTTTTTAGTGTGAACTCCTTTTCATTCTAGTGTTAGGGCCTTGCCTAGACTACTAGTGTCTATCAGCAGTTAATTATGTCCTTAATATGAATTTCAGAATAGACCAGAGTCTGTATCTACTTGATCAGGAAAAAGACCTCATGACTTCAGTGAGAAACCTACCTGAGGCAGAGTTTCTTTTACATTTGCTTTGAAATGTTTGAATTCAGGAGAGGAATGCAAAATAAATTCTAAAGCAGAAGACTGCTAAAACATATTCTACACAAAAAATAAGAGATGCAAGTGGTTACCAAATTCAAGTCTCAAAAGCAGGAAATTCTACTGAAGAAGGATAATAGTCAGGATACGCAAGGGAAGCTGCTGGTGAAGGAAATAAGAAAAGAAAAAGCCCAAGGTATGTACTTTACCTTTCCTTTCACAGAACATTTCTTGTGGACCATTTAAGTTAGTACCACTTCATGAAGTGCCACTTCCACTTCATAGTTGATTTTGTAGCATTTGTAATTGTACTTTGAACTGGTTTTAGATTATTATTTTTATCTTTGCCTTGAATGGTTTATGTCTATGTTATTGCCTGGTATGATTTACAATTTGTACTAGCACAGTTCTACTCACCTCCAGTCCACTTCCACCCTCACCTTGGCCCAAATATTTATGCAATTTTTTGCCCCTCTGCTCCGCCCATCTCCTCTTTTCTTTGACCTTCTCTACCCTCCTTTCTGCCCTTCTGCTACCTTCTCCATCCTTCACTTTTGCCTTGTTTGTTTCTCCTTTTCCCCATTCATCTCTCCCCATCTTTTCTGCTGTTCTGTCTGCCCAGCTCTGTCTGCCTTTCTTAGACCTTCTCCACCCTTCTTTGACCACCTCTGTTAGCTGTAATCCTGGAAGACAGCCTTGGCCCTGCTGTCTTTAAATGACCATGTCAAGGCAAGAAAGTCAACAGGATAAAGCCAACACAGTGGGGCTATTACTGTAAAAGTTAAGTACTATGCACTATCTAGAATATAAACAGAGGCAAGTGCTGCATGAGAAGCTAAGAAATCTAGCAATTTTCTCTTAGAAACTAGTTTAGCATTTGTGTGATTTCTACTTAGTCTCCCTAACATTTCCCAGTGCAAAGAAGGAAGATTTTGTCATTGATACAGCACTCACAATCCTTGGACTGAATTTGAAAACAGAACTGGGGAGGGAGGGAAGAACCACTTGTACGAAGTTCTTCAGCATTGGCTGCTGTTATCATTTCCTTTTCATTTGTTGGAAAGCCATGGCCCAATATACAGCCCAGTAATTGAACGGGGTTCTTATGTTATTTATCATATATTAAGATCATATTCACCAAATTCACCAACATCCTCTGCTCTGCCAAGCTTCTATGCTGAGTATGCCATAGAAAACATGACCCAGTGCAGTAAGCCAGCTGTGGAGGTTGTGTCATCAATTTGTAGTCTGGCGTATTCCCAAGAACCAAACCCCTGCACTCACAGGAAGCACTAAACACATACAGAAGCATAAAACAGAACTAGCATGGCAATGAAATCACATTTATCTGTATCTGTATTTCACACAGTATGAAATACTTTCAGAGTGATAAATACAACTCAAACCCTCCCTCCGCTCTGGTTTTTAAGAAAGCACTCTGGTGGTGTGCAGTGGACATGGAAAAGCTCCCGTACTACATCCAGCAATCCAGCTAATGTGGTCAATACACCTTGCAGGGGACAGATATAACCAGGTACTCTATCCTGTCACCTACCTGGAAAACCAGGGTGGTACACAATCATGCTGGCAGTAATGGAACACTGAGCTAACACCTTCCTCCTACCCAGGTGGTGGAGATGCTCTGCAGAGGAGGATTGGAGCTGAGATTTTCACCACATGTCCAGATGCAAATAAAAGCCAACTGGTGCACACAACAGCACCAGCAGTGATATCTGTTGGTGTTTCAGTGCTTTTCCATGTGTGGTAAGGAGTTCATGGTTTTCTCATGGCTCTAATCAATACTTAAAGGAATTTAAGTTTATCACTAAATTCTGAACTACACCCGTTGGTACACACCATAAGGCAGACTACTGTCAACTTATTTTCCTAATACAAAACAGATACATAAAGATTTAACATTCAACTGATTTTATTGATCTAAATAAAAAGAGATAAGGCCAATACTGAAAATACTTTCTTTTAATTTCTTCACATAGCATGATGTCATTTAATTTCCATATATTATGATTTTTTCGGGCAGGTATTGATTGAGCCTATGTCATCTTTTCAGAATTTTTAATTCCTTAAGGGATTCTTGAATTAAAGACCTCTTTGCTGTAGACTGCCTCTTAGTTGACTTTTACATTATTACTTAAAACTTGAGTGATTACAGAATACATGACTAAGAATTATGGCAACAAGGAAATTTCTCCTCTTCTGCAAAACTCTCTGATCATTTTTTCTTTCTCCTCTCTCTCTCCCTTTTTCTCAAAATATAAGACTTACTGCAACAGAAAAGAATCATTATTGATTACAACAGTGTAATAGATTAAATCAAAAAGAAGTATGAGACTTTATATTCTTTTGTCTCCAGTGTGATCATTTTTGTATCTTTACCACTTGCAATGCCTCACAGAAAAACACAAATATTATAAAAGAAAAGGAACGATCTTTTCTCATGTGCTGTAAAAAGTCACCTTTTTTCCTGTCCCTTGTGTTGCCTGAGGATTCAGACCACACCAGCTTGATTAACTCACTGATTATTTTAAAGGTTTGCTTGTGATCCTAGAGCAGTGTAAGGGAAATGGTAAAAAATACCTCATCCTTAACAGCGCAAACCCCCTTATTTATAGATGCTCTTTAAAGCACTAAACAAAAAGAAAAATTAAAACCAAACTGCCTCTAAAAGGCTGAATTCTGCAACTGTAGTAGCAAGGCATGCCTAGCACAGAATGGCACAGCCACAGAGGATGCAAAGGCTCCCAAGCAGCGTGTGCGTCTCAGCTGTGTCCGAGCAGGGCTTCCAGCCACGGGAACTCTGGTAACCCACACCCCAAAGTGCTGGGGAAAGGCTGCACTGACTGGCAAGGCTGCAGCCTTAGAGCCAGCTCAGCCCTGGCCCACAGGAAGAGCTCTGGGGAGAGGCTGCTTGGGAGCTATTAATGCATTTCCTCCCAAAACCTGCAGTAGTAATCCCGAGGCTCTTAGGTGTAGAAAGATTTCAGGAGAACTGGGCATTTCCATCTTAAAGCAGCCTTGAGCCCTGGCCATTTCTCAGGCTAGCTGCAGTTGGCGGTCACTTTGTAATTCTGCAGGAGTACTGTGCTGCCCTGATTTCCACCTCTGACATTTCCCTGGCCCTTTCCCTCCTATGTGAAAGGCAGAAGGTCTGGCATAAAACCAATTATGCAGTCTTTGCTTCACCCAGGATTCCCATTCAATTCCTTTTTCCCCCTAGCGCACGCAATTCAGTAGCATAACCAAGTTTACACAGAAAAACCCTAATTTTTTTGAAAATTAATGAAGCTAATGTGACAATTTAACATCACTTTGGAATAAGCAGCTTGAATTGGCATATTTTAATCACTGAACTGGAACAGTTTAGGAGAGAAAAAATATAAATCAGATGAAAGAAATATGAAAGAATACTAAAGAAGGAAAATAAATGGGAGAAACACCTAATTTTGAAAGCTGGAGTGCAGAGGCAGTGCGTTTTTGACAAACTTAATATTTCAAAAATAATGAACAAAACGTTCCAAAAATAATCATTAAATGTACAACTCTTTTGTAAAGGAACTCACTCTGAGTAGGGCCAAAACTTCTGTGGAAAGGATTACTTTCATTCCAAGATAAAACTCTTTCTTCCTTCAAAAAGTCTTCTCAATGGTAGACAGTCTCAAAAACACTTGTAGCCCACAAGCTCCTTGAAGCTTCCCAACAAGATTTCACCCTGGTTCAACAATTCACTTCATAATTTGTTTCTGGAACAAAAGATATTACCTGGGATGGTTGCACCTCTCAGTCTAGCCTTCGTTTTTTTCATCCAATTATGAGGGCTGATGGGAACAAAGATTGTAATTCATGTAAATAGATTCCCCCTCCTCCCACCCTGTCTCTGCAGCAAGTCACTGAACAACTTGAAAATGCATAAAATAAAAGCCTCCGAGGGCTAAAACTCCACTACACCAAAATTCACATTATTTACTACAGAAGGGAATGCATTCTGTTTGTGGTAACCCCTCTACCGGTGAAGTTTTGGTTTCAGTAAATCAAGAAACTTTTAAAGTAAACCAGAATAAAAGAGCATTATTAATCACCAAGCCTGGAAAAAAAAGAAAGAAAGAAAAAACCCTCTATATAAAAATGTGATATTATTTATTATTGAACTACTTTTTTTTTTCTTTGCTCGGGAGAATACCTAAGGACACATTCCACTCCAAGTATCAGTTTTTCTAACTCTAACCACTCTAGAATAACACTAATTAAAATTTAGGCATATAAGCATGATCAGAACAAACAATTTTAAGCAGACAGGCTTAGATATAAAGTATCAGGCAAAAACCAGATTATTTCTTCTTTTTTTTTCCTCCCTGAGGTAGATAGCATGTTCTTTTTTGAACTCTTCAAGAATACCATTCTGTAGAGCACCAGAGAGTGTCATCAGTATAAATAAGAATTACTCCCTGAATTAAAGAATAGAATGGCAAGATATTTTTGCAGTTTGCCATCTTGTTCAGTACTAGAAAATATTTTGTGCTACATCTACTTTCTTGACCAGCAATGCATGGATTTCATAGGACAGCAGAGGAAGATACATAAAAATATATCTAAAAAGTAGTAGGCATGACCCCCAAAAGCCTAGTTTTCCCCAGTTAAAATCTGTTTTTCTAACAAATAAAATACTCAAAGCATTCTATAAGAATATGGCCAGCAAAAGAAAAATCTCTTTTGCAATAACTATAATAAGCACATTATCACTTGCAGAAAGCACTGGAAGAATTTTGAATCATATAATGGATTGGGTTGGAATGGACCTTTTAAGGTCACCTTATCAAGCCCTGCCTGCAATGAGAAGGGACATCTTCAACTAGATCAGGTTGCTCAAAGCCACGTCCAAACTGACCCTCAATGTTTCCAGGGACGGGGCATCCACAGCATCTCTGGGCAATCTGTGCCAGTGTTTCACCAGCCTCACTGTAAACAACTTCCTTACAAATAACCTAAATCTACCATTTTTAGTTTAAAAACATTACCCTTTGTCCTATATAAACCACGAAGGAAAAGTGGAGCTGCATAGCAGAAAATGCAGAAATCTTGAGTCCGTGCAGCCAAGACACTTTTCAGGGAAGAGCATTGTTTTATAATCTAAATCATAATCAGAGAGAGAGCAAATAATCACTTCTTAGCAAGATAAAGATAGGACTTGAACTGCAGCACACGTAACAGGTTAGTTTAATAAATAGGATGGTGCAAAACCATAGAGTACTACATAAGTAATGATCAGTGTTTAAAATCAATGCTCTTGCAAATTGAAGCCAATGCAAAGGGGCGAACACCAGGGTAAGGTGATCCGGTTGATGTATTTTGGATCTGCTGAAATAAATCCATTTATAGGAGCATTTGCAGGATGACTAAGTTAAAAGAGCACTGCAACAGTCAGGCCTGGCTACGGGAACGCCTCCTCCTACTGTCAATATTTCAAACTGATAAAGAGCTGACCAAGTGCAATCAGTGCCGTGATGAATAAAAGAAAGCTTGGGACCATTAACATTAATGGGACTTGCGTGACTAAATGCTCATATATTGTTCTGAAAATTTACCTGATGGACCAAGAGACTTTTTTTCTTTGCTTATGCTTCCCCTTTTTCCTGCAGACTGTATATGATCAGTTTAAAAATACACTGCAACATAGTATAGCTACCTAAAATAACTTCATATTATTAATATCCCATGAGTCAAACAAAAAGGAAAAAAAAGAACTAGCGACCTCACTCTGGCTACCTGGAAAACTCAAGAAAATAAAATTTCCAGCTTTAAACACATAGATAAAATTGGCTGATCTCATATCTTTGGGCAGAGTGCCTTATCCTTGGGGCACAATGACAAAGACGCTGGCACCTGCCACCTACAATGCATATTAGGGAATGGTGAATAATCTGGCACTCTGTGAAAGCTGGTTGAACTTTTTTTGGAAGACAGAAATTCAGACTAGCAAGTACAGTCCTAAGATTATACAGATCCAGGATATGACTTGGTTCAGTATTTTTAATTTGAAACATGGCAATCTGGTTTTTTTATCATCAATATTAACTACCTATCATATAACTAGTGCTGTACCAAAAGCAGGTGACATCTTTTATCTCAACCCCCACCTGAAATCTGAAAAACACTGTCTGGTAAAATGGGGGACCAAGGCAGCACCTATGGGGTTAGGGTTGTTTAAAAGAACATTCTGTTTCATACTGGTATATATCTATGGCATAACCAGGCAGGATGAGATAGCATTTTGTTCATTTCTAGCTATTTAATACAAAAAGTTTTTAAAAAGAATCCGATATGAGATTTACAGCTGTGTGAAACACCAAGTGTGAAGTCATTGCTATACCAGGAATATTTAAAGCTTTCATATTGTCTTTTAGCTTTGGCAGAGTACTCCCAAAGAAGGTGGAACAGCATAGAGAGATGATGTTGAGCAGGACAAAAAATTCTCCTGATGGGGCCAGAGACCTCTTTCTGGCAGGTTCCCCAGGAAAAAAAAAAGAACCTTAGTAGCACCACAAAAGACAAGTAAATGTCCTTTATGACTTCAAGGTTTATCACAGTTCCAAGGAATTTAACTTTTTTTTCCAAAGAAGAGAAAAATCTCCATATTTTTTCCCAACATAAAATTAGCTGTCCCACTACTGAGTCATTTTTATTTTTAGTTCTTAGCCATGCTAGCAGACAGGGATTATATTTATTTTAGTACCTACATTTTTTTAAAATCAAATGCTCTATTGGAATATGCTGCTACTAATCTAGAGATACAAGATTCACACATGTGTATCTGTCACTCTACTGTGAACACCTGCAGTCCTAAAATGGGATCATGATAGACTTAAGGTAAAATTTTCAAGCCTGCTGATCAGTCCCAACCTTCATTCACCATCTTATTTAGCCTTTGACCAACAGGCTGAAGAGAACAGTTTATGTGACTGAACAACAACACTGGGATAAGCCAACTGGAAGTACTGCCTGCTTGCACCATTAAAACTATTAGTAATATGAAACAATAAAAAAATATAGAATGCTGGCAGAAGAATTTTGAAATTACAAAAAAAAAAGAGTGGTTCCTAAAACCAAAATAGAGCAAGTAGGAAAGAATAAAGTGTTTTGTCAGTACACAAACTAAGAAAAAAATATTTCAAAATAACAATTTTACAGGATTTACAGAAAATGAAATCACAAAACGTGGTGACTGAGAAGAACATTGCTGTGCTTAATTATCAGTTCTACTGCATCATCAACTTCTTCATGAGCAGAGTTCAAAACACCAAGTTCCAGCCATTTCAGCACAGGCTGGCAGAGGCAGCAGCTCGCAAAAACCTGCCTCCTCCCACCTGTGACCAGCAAGGAGACTGTGCCAGTGCTTCTCACTGCACCTGGGCACAACAACTCTCACCTTCATGATCTTTAGCAAGAAAAAGTTGCAGTATTTTAGCTTACATACCAAAAACAAAAAATGGGGGAGAAAAGGGAAAAAAAAAAAAGAAAAAAATTGAGAATGCAGCACTTTTATTTACACTCTCTGCTACAAGCACATCATGCCATTTGCTCTGCTCACTACGTGGATTCTCCATAGAATATTAGGTCAAATGTAAGGTCCCAATATGAATCTTCATGGCCATCCATGGAAGTGGTTCAAGACATCTCAAGAGTGCCCTTTTCATTATGTTGGTGACCTCTCTGAACAACTGCTGTTAGTTTCAAGGCTCACCAGAGCAAGACTGAATTGCCTCTGCAAGAAGGATGGAACTTGTTAGAGAAGCAGATCAAAAATTATCACAAATTTCACATATTTCTGAAGACAGTTTGAGCCCAGACCTACTCAGGCTTTCTCAAGTCATACATTAAAACAAAAGAGAGGAGACAAAAAAAAAGTAAACTTGTCTAGAGAAGAATGTTGAGCAAGAGGTAAAAAAAAAAAAGGGGTAAATGAGGAATGAGGAAAAAAAGAAGAGAACAAGTCAGCTGTATATGTTTTGGAAGATACTCGGGTACCACTTGCAAACTATGATTAAGGTACAATATCTCAATTTTTTACCTAACACATGGACATGAATATTGGTTAAAAAAAATTTCACTCAATGTGCCCATCGCTTTCAAAGAAAGAAACAAAGCAAAAACAAAGCCAAAAAAAAGTATTTCAGATTATTTTCCATCCACAAATGGAAGAACAGAAGTTTGCAACTCTGAATTCACAGTGTAAGACAGAACTAAATAAACCATCAATGAACTAAACCTTCCTCCCAGAAATGTTCAACAGGGGTAACAAGTGTTTTAAAAACTTAAATGCCAGACTTTTCTAAGTAACATTATTCCAAAAGGACTACCTACTTGATATTAAAAAAAAAAAAATCAAGTTTCTGACTGAAACTTAGTTATAACTCAAAAAAATTGCATGGCTTGTATAAAATAAGCGTTTTCCAATTTCTAAGGAAAATTTCTGAAGTCAAAGCATTTGGATTTCCAAATTTTTTTAACTTTGGATGCAATATCTTTATAGAATTCTAAATTGTGCATATTTTAAAACCAAATAGCTAGTAATATCCAATATAGTTAAGGCCGGTCTAGATAGCAACAGTTAGTGATTACCAGATCAAAGGCCTTACTTAAATCAATAAAGATAGCTCCTGTACATTGATTACCATCCAACACTATAAAAATATAATTGCTTACCTTGAGAGGAGCAGTGCAAATGAAATGAAAAGGTCATGATAGGTCAATAATTATTTAAATTAAACTTACATCTTCCTTCATCTGATGGAGCAACTCCAGCACGCACCGAAATGGTGGTGATTTACCAGTTTAAATAGACATATTAACATGTCAGCAAAGGGCTTAGCAGTAATTGGGTCAGCAATTTTAAGCAGTCAAGGTTCCAGGTTGTCAGCTTCTCCATTTATGCTTCCAATTAATCTTAAGGTATTATAGATCTTAAGTCAGTAAGCACAGATCTAACTACTTTAGATCAAATCTCATTTTGGGTATATACAGAGATAGATTATAGTTACTTTTTGTGATCTTTCTACAACAAATACCAGTATATAATTCTCCAGAGTAGCTTTTAATAAAAAGTACCCATGCAACAATTTGCTATCAAGATTGTGAATTCTCCAGTAATTTATTTTGTGACATCTCTGTCACTATATTAAATGGTCCTTAGACCAGAACAGTACTACTTGGCAGGTTTGTGTTTTCATTCTATTGGTTATGCTAACAATTGGTTGCTTTCTTAATTCTCAGTTGCTATATACTGCACAATAACTTTGCTGTTACTCTGTCAATATAATTGTCGATGGACAATACTGGGGTTTTTTAATTTGTTTCTAGAAGTAAGAAAAAGAAACCTTTTCTAACCATATTTCCTTCATGCCAACTACTTTTTCAAAATTACTTTGAAGAATTAATTTACATCAGATTCATAATTTTAAAAGACAAAAGTTTTTAAGATTTTTGATTCCTTCTTTCTATGGGTCAGACATATGAATCTTGTAGAGAGTAGCTACCCCAGAGTAAAAAAAAAAAAAAAAATAGAAGTCTAAATTCATCAGTGTCAGGAAACCGCTCTTTGCAGGATGCTTATCTAGAGGATGATGATAAAATTCTCAAAGAAAAATTACGTTTGTGTGGAGACTTTGCATCTTAGAAATTTAGGGGCTAAAAAGACTCTTCCATGAAATTCATCCTGGACAACAAATGCTGATGGTTCACTAAACAGTAGAAAGGAACGGAAAGTGTCTTTTTCTTGGCCGTCCTAATTTTCTGCCACTTTGTGACAGGCAATATAAAAAGAAAGGGAGACAACATTTTGAAGAACACTGAAGGAAGACAATCAAGGAGATTACAACGGTAAAACCAGGAGGGAAAAAGAAAGAGTGGAAGAGGGAGAAGCAAGAAACAAATAATGGTTAGTGCAAAAACCGTGGGAAAATAATTGAAAAGCAAAAGAAATCAAAAAAAGGGAGGGAAGGGTAAACAGAAACAAGGAAGAGCTTATAGCCACTAATAAGAGCTCTCCTCATAAATCCCATTGAAATACATGTTGTTGTAAACACAAATACATTGGAAAAGCATTCACTCTCTCCTTCACATGCAGATGTGCATCTAGTGCAGAAGTCAATGGCCCTAGTATTTCAGATCAGAGATTTCATGCATATTAAAGATTTCTACCCACTGACATCTGTATTTATCAGCAATGTGCCAAATTATGGATATGTGTGGGACTCTCTTATCATAGCGGAATTTTTAAAATTACTATTCAGAATAACTATTTAGGCCACATCACATAGATAAAAGTAAACACTCAAAAATTAGGTAATGCAAAACCAAAACTGTCTGCAAGAAATTAATGCATACCCAAATAGAGGATGAGTAATGATATAGTCTACAATTATACAAACATACATTTCCCATAAGGTATCTGCCTCAAGGATTTTATGATGTTCAGCAACTAAACCAGACTTCATGTAGCAAATAAGAATTTTGTGCACAGAAGCCTGTCTTTTTTGATGTAGTGCTCTGTGGATGTTTAATGAAAGAGGAAGGGGAGTATGAAAAGTGAGCGGACAGTTTCACAGCTAGCACAGGTCTATGTCACTCTGGAGAAATCTGTCCCCAGCTCTGCCACAAAGTTCTTATGCAATGTGAGGTGAACCACTTAAACTTTTCAGAGTTATTCACTTGTTATGCACTCTTCATTTTCTTGAGTGGTTACATTTAAACACCCCATGGAGATCTGTGGAAGTGTTAAGTGCTCCTAATTGAAAAGGGGTTGGCGGAAGCACTACTTAAAACACACGGACTACTCTGAAAACTCAGGTCCTACCTACGTAAAACTCAAAATTAGCATTAATTTCTCTTTTTTTTTTCTTTTTTATTTCACATGAAGTCCCTGTTCATAAAACAAAACTGGTAAACTATGTGTTGTAAAAATGTGTATCAATGATTACAAAGTACTCTGGTACTCCAGTGAAAATAGGATAGGAAAAAATTAAATCTGCATCCACTTAAGAATAGACATGTACAGTAAAACAGACAGAAAGCCACATGCAAAATAGGAAAAGGATTTTCAAAAAGGAACAGCTGGTCCATACCATACACAGAACCTATGGAAAGACAGTTTCTAATCAACTGGTTATATGTCATCATAACATATAAATATAACACAGCTGAATGAAGTTCATGCTGCTTATTTAACTCCATTTCTTAAGCTCTGGGTGCCTATTTTGCAAACTAATTTTTCCCATATGTACTAGTGCAGACAGCTTTTTTTTTTCCTCCAAATTACCACAGTGTAATCCTGAATGATAGTTTTGCCATAATGGAATTATTCAGTCTATGATCTGATTGATTTTAGACCTTAAATACTGAATCTTAACACACGTAAATTTTTAATCCTTTAATTTCTCTATTCCGCCAGTAATTGATAAGGACAGTCG
>WAAE01031031.1:0-16166 GCA_013400495.1 Nicator chloris | reverse complement strand
AGCAAGATAGGAGAACTTCTCAGTTTAGGAATTTGCATGGACGCAGAAGTGCCCCACAAAGAGTTTCGATGTGTCCAACATATTGTGAAGGCAGAGAGAGCTTGGCAGTAATTAATAATGTCAGATAGTACCTGCTGGGTCTGAGACACAAAGACAGATCACAGCAGTCTCTACAACATAAAATAAATACCATAAAAATACCTGTGACCAAATAGTAAGTCAGGCTTAGGTCAAAAGTAAAGAAAAAATAATAGAGCCAAATATCTTCCATTCTTAGCCTTCCTCTTAACCATCTAACCACTGGTTTTGATGTTGATAAGCATCAAAGAACTCAGAAATGTGTTGTTGTTCATGGAGAATTACACTGGACCTGAGGTACCATGAAGTAAAGAGTTAAAATTAAATGAAAATTTATTTCATGAACCTTAATTTCCAAATGGTAAATTCTGATAAACAGTGGAAACTAAACAGTTAATTCCACTGGACTTGAATTTGATCTTGAATGTAGAAGAAGCATTAATTTCAAGGGTGCAAAATTTATTGCAAATCTCTGTCTCAGAGAGAAAAAAAAAGAAAAGGAAACTTGTAGGAAGTGATTTCAGATCTGACCAGAGTTAAAAAGAAAACAAAAATATTAGAAATAAACAGAGTGCCCACACTGATTAGGGGGAAAAGGACTGATCAACAAAGAAAACTGCCTTAGAGGCCAAAAAATGTGAAGATAAAGTGAGAATAACAAAGAGTCAAGCTGAGTTGGACCTTGCAAAGAATATTAAAGCACATAGCAGAAGATTCTTCAGCCATGTAAATAAAAAGAACAAGAGTGGAAAAATAAGTAGGGCCAGAATGTAGTGATGACAGAGTAGGAATGAAGAATACATCAAGTATAGACTGAAAACTGAATTATGATTTAGCTCAGATTTCCAGGAAATAAGCAGAGATTTCGGACATGGGGAAAGAAACAAGGACACATTTTTTAATGTATAGGAATGGAAACCAGCAGAATCAAGGTAGAAACACAATTTGAGATGTCTAAGGTACTCCAGGAAGTAAAAAGTGGAAAATAAGTACAATCCCAAGAGGAAACTGGCAAACAAAATTTCTAGTGCTGCAGCAGCTATTTTTAATTAACACATAAAACCTGTTTGGTGCCTAATATTTGGACATACATCACACACACAATAAAGATGTTGGAATAAGAAAATTATATGAAGAACTAGAGATCTAGATTTTAGTTCAGCAATTTGATGTCTTAAAAAGATTGGATTCAAAGAGTTATCAAAGGCGTGGAGGTCAGTTACTGAAAGAGTTTATCTAATGCAGATAATGATAAACTAACCATTCATTTTCTTTTCTTAAAAAAATAATTTCCAGACAGAGGAAATGAGACAAATATAAAGTTTCTGGACATTGATGAAAACTTTTACTGTGGTGGCCACGGAGAGATTACTAGCAAGGCCAGAGAAGATGGGTTCAGTAATGGAACAGCAAAGCTGATTAGGATTTGGCCAGAAAGGCCACTAGGGCCACTGGCATGAGGGGAAATCCAGACTGGGAGGAAACGACTTTGTTGTTTTGGTATTGATACAAGAGACCTTCCCTGAAGCCTGTAAGAGGTACGGAATAAGAAGGTGGTGAATGTGGAGGAACTGGGTGATATTGAGAATTGTGGGATTGGACTGCGCTTCTACAAGGTAAAAATTGCATTTGGATGTGTCTGTTTATGGGGTGGAGATATGAAGACCTAATCAGCTGGAAATTGCTGATGTGATGGTGAATTTCACAATATGAATTCTTTGCAAGATTACTGTCAAAATTATGCAGAGATAAGTAAGGGATTATTGGTGTTTTACAAAGTACTAATAAGAGGTTACTTTTTCGTCTGGTGCACAATTCTGGTAACTCATGCTGAGGAAAGATGGGCGCAGAATAAAACAGCAGGTATGGTCAGAGAACAGTGAGTTTATTTTATTTGTCTTGCCTGGCAAATCAAAATCAGGAAGCAATATGATTACATTCTATAAATACATCAGAGAGGTAAATACCACAGAAAAAGAACAGTGATTTAAACAAAAAGATGATTCTGGAACAACAACAGAAAGGTATAAATTGGTCCCTGAATAGACTCAATCTGGAAATCAGAGGATTCTTATCTGTTACAGCAGTTAGATCCTAGAACAACTTTGCAACAGGAGCAGTGGGAGAAGAGAACGAAACACTCTTGAACTGAAGTTCAAAGCTGTACTCCAGGTGCACTGACACACTATTTGCTTGAAAGACTGAAAGTTTGGTGGCTGGTCCAGCAGCTTCTACTGAGGTCTATCATCCTGTTCTCTATGTTTATACTCACATACATATGTGCACCTTCACATACACACACACATTCATGAAACTCCAAGGCACTTTACTACATTGCATCAAAACCCAGGGAAATTATATGAATCAATGAGCTGATTATTGGGATCATGACAAGGCAATTTCTGTTTGTGAAAAGCTAAAAAGATTTATGTGTTTGAAATCCCTAGGCAGTGGTTACAAGCTTTGAATGCAGGAAATACTTTGGGGTTCTTGTTAGTCCCTTAACTACAAAAAAGGAAAGGCTGATGGGAAATGCTAGCTTAAAATGTCATGCTGCCTTTAAACAATAAGAAAGGACAAATATGCTTCTTTGAAACAAAGTAGGTCAAAAGCTTTTGAATTCTGTGTATTTTTATCATAACCAGCTTAGGAAATGTATACCTAAATAGCAGAAGCAATAGAGGAAATTTTTTCAAAAGCCCGAAGTCTGTTTTATAGCACAATAAAATGGTTTGGGTTGGAATGGACTTTAAACATCATCTACTTCCAACACACCTGCCATGGGCAGGGACACTGTACACAAAACCAGGCTGATCAGAGCTCCATCCCATCTGGCCTTGAACACTTGCAGGGACAGGTCATCCAGAACTTCTCTTGGCAACCTGTTTCAGTGGTTTATCAGCTTCCTTGTAAAAATGTTCTTCCTTATATCTAATCTAAATCACCCATACTTCAATTTGATATCATTAACCCTTTTCCTACTGCTACTGATCCAACTAAAAGGTTTGTGCCCATCATATAATCCCCTTTTAGTTACTAGAAGGCTGCTATGAGGACTCTCCTAAGCTTTTTCTTCTCCAGGCTGAGGAGCTCCAGCTCTCTCAGCCTGTCTTCACAGGAGAGGTTTTCCAGTCCTCTGATCATCTTCATGACCTCCTCCAGACTCACTCCAACAGGTCCACATCCTACTTACGTTAGGTGCCCCAGAGCTGGACAGAGAATTCCAGATGGAGTCTCACCAGAGCAGAGTAGAGGGGCAGAATCCTCTACCTCAGCCTACTGCCCACACTGCTTTGGATGCAGCTCAGGACACAGTTTTCTTTTTGAGTTGCAAGTACAGGTTGCCTCGAACTTCTCATCCATCAGTACCAAGTCCTTCTCCCCAGGACTGCTCCCACAATCTCTGACCAGCCTGTACTTGTGCTTGTCCTTGCCATGACCCACATGGAGAACTTTGTATTTGGCCTTGTTGAACTTCATGAGCTTTGCACAGACTAACCTCTCAAGCCTGTCAAGGTCCCTCTGGATGGCATCCCTTCTCTCCAACATAGGGACCACATCCTGCAACTTGGTGTCATTGTAAAGCTGAGATTGCACCCATTCTTCCTGTTGGTGTTTCTGACAGACGTATCAAACATTTTTCCTGTTCTGAAGCTGAAATTCATTTTGGATGCAACTGGATGCAGCCATTCCAAGCAATGCTTTCGTTGTTTGATCCTTATACTGTCATGCATAAAGCAGCAATTGTAAGGGTTGCATGACTCTGTTAAATTCACTTCCAGTGTTATCCCCTGCCAATGGAAATAACTAGCATGAAACAGCCCACAGTCACCCCGCTGAACCCTCTTACACTCCAGAACAGTGTGGTGGTGTCCAAAGTCACTCTTCAGAGGGCTTCCTGGCCCACTGCAACTTCCACACTCTCAGGAATTGTCCGGGAGTGTGCTCATTGTCCATGGTCAAAACCATGCCAAGGACTCTGCTAACAATTTAACAGCATATATGGCTGACTGACTTCCAGTACCCCAGGAATGCTCTCTGGAACTGGTTAATTTATGAGTGCACATATAATCAACTGGTACTGTTGCCTCTTGTTCCTTTGATCCCCTAGTAAATCTGCCCCAGCAACAAGGACAATGTGGAGACCAAATCAGAAATTCAGTATTAAATAATTTTCCAAACTATTGCTTAAAAAGGTGAAATTTCTCTACAGTGCAGAAATCAGAACATCATATGGATCCAGCATGTGGAGAATATGCATCATATTTGAAACTTCAAGGGGCCTCTCTACAGATGTCTGACCAAAAGGGGTCAAAGCCATTCAAAGCCTATAGCTCATGGATTAGGGCCTTTGACTGATGAGAATATCCACAGCACATGTTAGAGCTAAGGATCCTTGCCTGCTTTCTCTGGCTCATGCTAGGATTTGGAGTGGGTCTAACTACAGGAATATTTGGTTTGCATGTGTACTCATGGGCACCCAAGAAAGCAAGTAATGAAATGGGATTGACAAGCCATTTTCATTTTCCATGAATGAAGGTAAAGAACAGCAACTAACAAACCAATTCCTGGGTTTGGACAATTCACTGGAGACACAGGATTCTCACCTGTAAGGCTTTATCCTGCTGTGGATGCTCTTTACCTGTGTAGATCTTTCCTCTGGAGTGGGTACAAGGTCAGATGGAACACAAAAATATTATTCTTTATCATTTCCACAATATTCAGTCTGATTTCTTTAGGTGCCGTCAGAGCTGCTGCCTTTTGTTGTGAGCACCCTATCAGTGGTTTTAGTTTGCTGTCCTAAGGAAAGTGATCATCATTGTATGTCAAAGGCTTTAGTTAAAGTGCAGTGTTAAGAATACAAAGCAAAGATACATCTCTGATGAGACAGTTTTTCCCTTGTCACACCCTATACATTCTCCTAAGGACTATCATGCAGTGTTAATTTCTACTATGGCTTAAAGACTTCTCCTTTGTCTCTGCCAATATTGTGGAAATTCTATGTGTGGGAGCTTTGTGGGCTCAGTAGGTGTTTTGGTGTTTATTGGAGTGCTGGGGAGGTTAAGAGGTTCGCTGCCCTAAGTGTTGACATTGCTGCCTTTCACACTTTAAAATAAGAAGCTAAGCCACATATCTTCTGAATTATCTACTGGAAACAGCAGAAAAATCAGTGAGTACTGAACAGAGGCATGCAGTTCAAGTACTTTCACTCTATTCCATCACGGCATCTCAGTCCAAGATCAAGGACAGCAGGAAAAAGCCTTTAAATTGTCCTCAGAAGTAATCCTAGATGGAGGTACAGGAGAGGCAAGCACCAAGTGCCCTTCTCTGTGTCTCATGTCTTTCAGTCTATCTGACTGTGTCTGGCTTGCTGATGAGTGGGGCAAGCGGTTTTATATTTGCATTTTATTACCTGAAATTAATGTATTATCACATATGAAATAATGGAGCTTTGGCACAACAATTCAGGATCTCTACATGCAATTGGCTGAAGAATTAAAGAATAATATTTATATTGTCATTAGATCTCTTTTGTCAATAGAGATAGTTTGAAAGTTGACTGGAAGTTTCTGGGATTAACTCAATTGTTTCTTTACACTGTTAGGAGCTATTTTCCCTATTTTAGAAGAAATGTCTCTTCATAAGCAAAAAAGTAGATATTCTGTTCTGCTTCAAAATGCATTTCATGTTGAATAAAAATAACATTTATGCACAAAAGAAAAAAGTCTCTTTCTCCTGCCTGATAAAAATGATTACATCAGAGTCCTGTTACAATTGTTTGAGAATTTAGGGAAGCTAGTGATTATTTTGCTGTACTCTCTCCAACTAAAATGTTGTGTTCTATACAAGTAGTCCTTTTCCCATTGGTGTGAATCCCAAGAGTGCATTAAATAATACACTTCTAGTTGTAAAACAGATGGAAAAGTGTTTAAAAAGGTGCCAGGTTTATTTATGGAAGCATGAAATTGAATTTAATAGGAGAATTTTGCCAGTATGAAATGTGAACTCTCAAAACAGGAAGTAGGTTTTATTGCTTATTTATTTTATTACCAGATCAGCTGCCCAGAACTGTAGAATCCTTCCTCTCAGGAATTATTTACTTTCCAACTCTGAACCAGAACATCTTGACCATCAGTTGTTACATCTTCTGGCTGCCAGATTCTCAACTATAAACATATGTGGTGCTGTCTATCTCAGATGATCTTCTGCAGATTTATATAGAGAACATTTTAGCTTTAGAGTAATTTCTTGATTTAATACAGTATGAACTGAACTAACTAAGCCAAGGGAAAGAGAATTTTCTTTAGCTCTTGATTAGCATTTAATTAATAATATTCTATTTTTAGAAGTTTATGGTATGTATTCATTATGCATAAAAGAAAAAAGAGCTAAAAGCCAAATTAGGCAAGTTATTTCTTCTCTTCTGCACCTCCAAACAATGACTAGTGGAAGAACAGGTGCTATTCAGCTTCCATAAGCTGAGCAGCACTTGTGGAAATTGCACATGGAAACACTGTCCCATGTTTTCAGGGTTCAGCCTAAGCCAGTATCCCTAGATGGAGCTGAGTAAGGCTGTTGACTGCTGGAGACTGTCTATAAACCTGTACCTGGCTGTTGACACCTCTTCCTGTATCTGGTCAGTATGTAAAAGTATTTGGGGTGGTGAACAAGCCTCCAATTTCAATAAAGTTATGATAACTCAGTCATCACGTTCTTTTTAAAAACCTATGGAAATATATTTGTCAGGTTATTAGGGTGCATTAATGAATATGATTTTACACCTCCCCACAGCTGGATGCTGCAGATGCCCAGATTTACCAGAAGACAGCTGCACCTTTGCTTATTGCTGCAAGAAGGAAAAATTACTGCAGTGGCACCTTCTGTTTAGAGGCATCTGAGGCTCAGACAGGGCTCACTGTCACAATGCAAGGCCATGTTAGAGCAAAGCTCAGAGCTCTGCTGCCTGAGCTCCTGGCTCCGTGCTCTGCTGGTGCCACAGTGCCCTTGGGCAGAGTGCTGACAAACACCCATCGCGTGCATGTGCAGAGAGCACTTGTGCTCAGCTCACTGCTGGCACTCACAGACTCTCACCAATTTCCATTTTATGCAACAGCACTAAATGTTTTTGGCAGGAAACTCGTGCATGTGCTGTTGGAAACTGAAAAAAGTGACAGCCTGTATCTTGCTGCTCTCAGTTTGCCAATTATGGATAAAGATTGAAGGCAATGTGGAACAATATTATGGTCATGATCCAAATCCCACGTAGGAAAGACGTGGTTACAATGGGCTTTGCTGAAGGCATTAAATCTCCTCAAAGTTCATAAGACTTTCTTAGACACACCTGTGTTGTACTATTGTCTCTTAAGATTATTAAATCACTTGTAACTGCATCACACATTGTTGTGACTCTCCCAGGACAAAGGCTTTTCTCCAAGACATTCAGAGTGCCTGGGATCCAAGTGCATGGATATTTTGAGGGCTTCTTTCATGGTTTGGGGGAACAACTCTTTCAAAATAAAACATTTTAGTGAAATGAGTATTTTCATAAACAATTGGATCTAATCCTTTGTGAAAAAGTAAACAAAGGGAATCTGAATATTTCTAAAACTCCTTATTTTAAGTTTCTGCTATAAATGATAGTACAGAACTCACAAGTTCTGTGATATTCCATATTGAGCATGTGAGCTGTTCATCAGCTTTATTAATATGTCACAAGCATAAATTCTGACATATATCAGAACCAATTAAACTTATTTTTGTACTTTTTATTTCTTGGAGACAGATTGTTTGAGTTCAGAAGGGCATACAGTATCTAGCAGATCTGGTAATTCATTCAAATATGGGAGTAAAGCTCTTCTTTTAGTTCTGGCCAAAATTCCTCCAAGTTTTGTACAATGGGTTTGAAAGCTCTTATATATTTAAAGAAAATCCTTTCAACTCACTCTAGAGTCCTGCTTTATGTTTTGTATTGCTTTGAACTTATTACCTCTTTGCAATGTCTTGGAATGTTAGTTTGGGAGCATTTAAAGCTAATGATTAAATGTATAGTGAAACAACACTTTGATGTTGCCAGAAGCAATTAATTTTCCCTGTTTATACACAAAAGGTCATAAAAGACTGTGTTATGACAAACGAAATGATTCAGTGAATTCAAAGCAAGTTAACTGAATTCTAAAGGATTGTTACTGCTTGGTGGAAAAAAGGTATTCATCAAGACTTATCTTAAGTCAGAAAGCTGTGATTAACTTATGGAGTTTTGAATGCTTTTAAAATTAGAAAAGAAATTATGAATTTGTCAGCTACAGAAAACCAGCCTGTAGCAAGTTCATTCAGAATTAAGCTTTCACCGAAAATAGCTGAGTGTAGATAAAGGAAGTTTATGAGCTTACAGAAGTCATTGAGAGAGACCACATTTGCACATGAGCAGCCTGAATATTGTATGTTCTACACACAGATGCCTGTTGAACTTTATTAACGAATGGAAAAATGTATACTAAATATTTTTACTCCTACATTTTTATAGGCAGAGCATCTCACACTTCACTGAATCCATGTGCTGCAGACAACAGACAAGATTAGAATATAAATCACTCAGACACAGGGACTGGAAGTTAGGTTCTGCAGTTCCTAGAGCTCTATCTTCCTATGAGTGGGCACACCATGCTTTAGAAAAGAGGAGGGACCTCACGTGTGTCCACGTAAACACATCGTACTCACGTATGTGCATACATGCATCCATGTATTCTAAAATTGTGGACATGATTAAATATAAAGGAATCCTACACCTTCAGACACTAAAAAAAAAGGTGAAAATGGAAAAAATGCAAATGAATGAAATTACCATGGATTTAAGCACATAAGGGTTTATGTTTAACATAATTTCTCAGTTTCCACTGAATTATAGAAAGTTTAAATCTCAGGCTAAATCTTCATCTTATTGTCAGTTTAGGAAATATGCTTGTTACACTGTCTAAGACATACACAAATTCTAAACCTGGTCCTACATGGTAAAATTTTTAAACGGATAATGGTGTGGGAAGTAGCTATCAGGAAGAGAAAAACTCCTATTTGTACAGGCATTATCCCCAAACTGTCTCATAAACTGAAGGCAATCATTTGGCTGTCCTCCTCCTTTCCCCTCCCCGTGACCCTTTATCGCCTTTTAGTCTCCTCAGAATAAAGCAATGAACTTCAGGTTTTACAACGAGTTAAAACAATTTGATGAACAGAGCTTAGACTGCTCAACACATAGATTGTTTGCAGACCTCCAGAGCATTTAGGAGTATTATTTTTATTTTAGAAGTTACACAGTCCTAGCAGAAACCTTTTCTTTGAATGCCAGGATCCAAGGGAAGAAAAACCCTGAAGGTTTTTGGGTTCAGTTCAGTTGCATTTGAGACATACTTGGGAATGCAGCACCTTTGTATAAGGATAGCAGATGTGTAGCTCCCACAGAAAGTTCTTCCTGAGAGAAGCTAGAAGTCAGGAAGGTATGCCTGGTCATCTCAATTACCATCAGGCATCTAATTTTGGGCAAATAAGTCACGTTGAAATTATGCAGGCAGTCAAACCCTCAATATTCTCCTTAACCTTTGTGAAAGCATACAGAGTCTTTGGGTGATGAGGAAGAATTAGCTGCAAAATTAGCACTGAAGAAAACAACTAACTGCCTAAATATCTAGAAGGACGGCACAAAACACAAAAACTACTTTTCACATTTTGGTCCATCCAATGGAATTTCTAGCTCATACAGAACCCATATTGTGTGTAAGAGTGAAAAAGAAAGAGCATGACTTGAAATGATCTCAACAATCATCATCCAATGAACTGGTTCAAGTGAGGAGAATAAATGGTTAATAAGAAACACTGAGCGAAAAATCAGGCCTCTGCCTATAAATCTTCTCTCTAAAATACAGTTAGGTATTAAACTCTACGTTGGATTTTTAACTGGAAATTATGTCCCCAGATCATCTTGTAGACATGAAAGAGCACCACATTTTCAGTTAATGGACTGACTCTTTAGGCTTTTACATAGAAGCAATTGCCTGTTTTAACAACTTCTGTCTCTTTCACCATAAAACAAATTTTTTTTTTTTTTCTTATTCATAGAAAAATCTGAGTCACTAGCTGTTAGATATGTTTGGTCTCCTAGAAGCTATTCCTTTTTTTCCCCCTTTAGATGTCATTGCCAATAAGCAACAAATGGACTCTTTGGGTTTCTTACCTAAGATGAGGGTGAATCAGGCTCCAGTTTTACTCCACTGAATATTTGATTATTTATTTAAAATGGAACAGCTTCAAAAATATTTTCCTTAAAAATGTTCAAACAAATCATCTTGACATTTCCAATATTTTTTTTCTTTGGCTGAAACAATTGGTCAATCTGGTACAAATTTGCAGATAGTTTCCATCAACACGAAAGTGCATTTTTGAGCAAACAAAGAATTCTTCCATAAAAATTGCCTGGCTCTAATCAGGGCTGAGGCAATTTTGCACATGCCAACCAGCAGAAAATTAGGTATTGGATAAGCAAACTGGTGAGGATCTGGGTTCTCCCTAAATCCCCTTGTGGCCTTCATCCAAAGTGATTAGCCCCAGGTCAAACACGAAGCCTGTAGTGAATCAAGCAAATTAAATCCAACTCTCCTGAGCTATTGGATAATGTGCTAGTCCCAAGACCTCCCTTCTTGGAGGCTGGAAGTGAGAAGGCTATTAAATATAAACATGAAGGAACATCCTGCTCTATGGAGGCCCAAGGCATTGTGTTCTGGAGAAGAGGCAGGGGATTATACGTGCCCCTCAGCTGGACCTGCTCCAAGGGAACCCACAGCAACTGTCTCTGCCAATGCCAGGAGCTGTCAGGGTCCCTGAGCAGCGTTCTGCAGCTTGGAAGGTCACTAAGGAGGTGTCCTGTTAGACTATAGGGCACTGACCTGCAGCACAAAACACTGCTTTAATGTGGACTTGGAATTGAAGGGACTTATTTCCTTTAAAACATTGTAGAACAGAGTAATCCTCAGATTTATTTTGATTAGAAATCTGGATACCTTCTTGGCAGTGTTTATTAGATCTTAATGTAGCTCAGTTGGAAAGCCAGATATTTTGCTTTCTCCTCTTTTGAATCACTGACCATTCTTTTCTCTGCTAATGAATCTGGACAATTTTAACTGTCAGATTCTAACGTAACTCTCTGAATAAATTGATTGAATTGAAGCTGAACCTACCTCTGTGTTCAAGCTAAGAATGAGCCTGAACAGAAGTCTCCAGAGTTTCCTAAAACTTCAGAGAGTTTATTAGTGGAAAACTGATTTTAAACCACTGAACCTGAAGTGACTGCATAGTTTTGATTTCATACTGATGTCAAGTCAAAAGAAGGTTAAACTCCCACTGCAGCTTAGATGTGACCCAAGGTGAATAAACTTACATCTGAATATTTCAGGGACAGCTATCACTGTCCTTGGAGCTGATTGTTCACTTCATCTTCCTCCTCTTTCCACACACATCTTTTTTTTTTTTTTTGAAGCAGATTGGAGCACCAACAACTAAAAAATGTTTTTCACTTATGAGTCTAGTCTTAAATGAGTTGGAGCCTTAAGAAAAATAAAATCATACTTCTGTTGCAGGTAGAAAGCAGAAATTAATGCCTATCTTATTTCTCAATAAGTGCAAGCTTCTGAAAGTGTTGCCCCTCTGTCCATCCATTTGTTAGAACTGCATACATATTCCCATCTGTAATTGCAGGCAAGACTGCCTATGCTCTGCAATACTGCACATGAGTGTACAGGATGTCTTGGTGGTCTTTGGCCTTTCAACCACAGGTTCTGGGCTATCAGTGGGAGAGGGAAGAGTGGGAAGTTCAACATTCAGACCACACTCCTGAAACAGATGTATTTGTTGATAATCTCACTGTCTGTGATATAGTGATTAACCCACATGGAGAAACACCTTGTGGATGATTCTGGTAGAAACCTGGTTTACAAGGAGCAAACATGGATTTACAAACCTGGATTGGGGTTCTTGCAGACAATGAGCAACCAGACTTGCAAGACAACATAGTGGTCATAGTGGTCATAGACACTTATGCAAAAGCACACCAGGGCTTAATGAAGATATCAAAGGTGGAAACAGCTTTTAATATTTGAATTTGGCTAGTGTATGTTCAGGAGACAGAATGAAGATTCATAACCAACCGCCCTACAGCAAACAAAACTGGTTCAAGTGCAGTGGAAAAAATAATTTTTCAATCCAAGCTAGTTCCAGATTTCTTTGTTCTTTCTCCCCTCTCACTGCTAGAAGGTGACAGTTCTGCTGAATGTGAGCTCAGCTGTTGACATTTACTACCACCAAAATCAGCCCCACTGTGTTCTGACACAAGAAATAATTCTATGTACATTAAAGATATGAAGAACATCCCAAAATAGGAATAAAGCTTTTAAAAAAGGATTTAGTTAATTTTCTAATTAAAGGAAAACCAAAGTCAATCAAGAAATTGTATTAGGTTAAAACCTGAACAGATCTACCTATTGGCAAAGGAACACATCTGGGTACACTAGCAGTTAATAAAAACGTGACAGCTTCAGGTCCCTAAGCTGAAAGTTAATGAAGAAGGAGACAGAGCTCTCCAGCTCGTCAGGGGAGGCAGAAAAATCTACAGTTCAGAATTTCATAGAAAATTCTTACTGGATTGATCATGACTTGTCTAAGTGTGCTGGTTTTGCCTGGTGTAGAGTTAATTATCTTCACAGTGGCCAGTACGGAGTTGTGTTGTGGAACACAGGGGTGATAACACAGAGATGTTTTTGTTATTACTGAGCAGCACTTAGATAGAGCCAAGGGCTTTTCTGATTTTTGCACTGCCGTGCTGAGGAGGAAGTTGGGGGTACATGGGAGGGTGGGAGGAGATGCAGGCGGGACAGGTGATCCAAACTGAAGAAAGGGATAATCCAGACCATGGGGAATCATGCTCAGTATGTAAAGTGGGGGCAAGGAGGAGGAAGAGAGGATGTTTGGAGTGACAAATTTTGTCTTCCCAAGTCACCATTACGTGTGATGGGGTCCTGCTGTCTTGAAGATGGCTGAATGCCTTCCTGACCTTGGAAAGCACTGAATTAGTTCTTTGGTTTTCTTTGCTTGGGTGTGTGGTTTTTGCTTTTCCTATTAAACTATTTTTACCTCAACCCATGAATTAAACCATAATACTGAGCAAAACTTCTGGGACCAGAGTGATGATGGCGTTGACCATCAAATTAAACTAAAAGTAGGTAAGTCCTGTTTTGTAATTGTTACCCTTAATTAGTTGATTTCTGAACATTATTACAAAAATAGTTTCAAAGGGGCAGAAGTTTTCTTGGGCATCAGAGCACACTTTCTTTCTAACATCATAACACAGCTTTTCTGGGTTATTCCATCATTGCCTGTGGTAATCATGGTGACAGGACTTTCAGGAACAGCTTCAAAGTATCACTCTTTATCTTGTCTTTTACACTTTACTTTTGCAATTAGAATATTCATTTTCTACCATATTGAGCAGATTAAGGAATTAAAATGCAATTTTTACTGGCTACAATGACAGATAATTTCTGTCATATTTATAACAACATTTAATTTGTTGGCTTGGTTACCCTTTTGCTACATTGCTATCCATAAACAGTTTTTGCAAATTTACCAAGTAATCTAGTTGAAGAAAAATATCCTTCTCCCCTTGATTCCCCCCATCCTCTTCAAACCAGTGCACTCTCACACATCTTTCTGGGACAGTTTCTACATTTTGAACTGTCTGAAGCAAACTTAATTCATATCAAGCAAATTTCTTAGTTCCTGAATTTGTCCTGCACAACCCAATAGATTAATACCACAGAACAGTGTTGGATTGAAATCCAGGTGTCTTTCTGCTTGGAGAGCAGCACTGACACTTTGGACAGGATTTTGTTTGAAATTAAAATTCAGAGACTTAGATTTAGAGATAGGATTAAGTTCACTTAATATATTAGTATATATTTTGTTATATAGGTTATACAATGCATATTTGTAAAACATATGTTTGTGTCTTACTACAGATATGTATTTCTTTAGTTTGAGTACTTTTCGGAAGACATTCTTTCCTGAGAGGGTGGTGAGGTGCTGCAACAGGTTGCTCAGAGTATTTGGGGATGCCCCAACCCTGGCAGAGTTCAAGGCCAGCTTGGATGGGACTTTGAGCAACCTGTACAAGGCAGAGGGGTTGGAACTAGGTGATCCAAGACAAAGCACTCCATGGTTTTATGATTCTACTATATAGTCCTGCAACTATTCTCTAGTGGAGGCTTTAATATTTTCCCTTGGCCATGGTGGGCAGGAAATGAGAATATGCAGGTCATGCATCCCACCAGGACCTGACAATATCTGTGTGTGTGAAAGAGGCTGACAGCTTGTCTTTTGAAAAGAGGAATCAACTATTTAAGCAGCTTCTAAAATAAATTCTGACTTCTGCTGTGAACAGAGGAGCCCTATCATCTCTCAAAGGGGGGAAAGAGGAGACTTAAGCTTAAGATCAGCCTTCAAGGGGGGACTTGTGTTCTGAGCATTGCAGGTGCCAAGAATTTCTGAAGAGAAAAGTAAGGCAGGAAACAGTGGAAAGAAGCAATTTCTCTTGTGGCAAGACTTGTTTAAAGGCAGGATAAAATGAAATGACACCAGCTGGATCCATGGCAAGCCCCTGTTTTGAGTTGAGAGGTAGATTTGCTATGGGCTGTCTCAAGCAACAGGTTTTGTGTTGGGGTATCTGCAATGCCATGGCAATTAGAAAATGGTCTATCTAACCTCGGAGCAATTGCATTCAAGGTGTTAGATGTGTTGCACTAATAGAAAGCTGGAATCACTGCAAAGCTCCTACTGCTGCTCAGGTTTGGACGTGTATTGTGCTGTGGGTGAAATTCTCAACAAAAGTTCTCTATTGCCAGAAGTGACAGATGGAATTTTAAATGCTTACAGATCTTCTTGAGATCTGTGCCTGGATAATTGGAAGTCTAGTAGGATGATTTTGAGTTTCCAAAAGAAACCTGCAGGTTTTTTGAGAAAGATCTCAATAGTCTTGACTGCAGTGGGGGAACACTCCTGAGCATTGCTCAGAGGCCTCTGAGTGCAGCACTTCCAAAGGAGCCAGCTCTGTGTGAGACCCAGAGGTCTCAGATACTCTGCAATCCTGATCTCCTGGCACTCCAAACCAATTGTTACTGAGAAATTGCTTTTGTCTCAGGGACAAGGTGAATTCACGTGTCTGTAATCACACAGGAAATAAAAGGCAGAACTCAGAATGTGATCCTCCTTCCCAGCTCCTCAGTTCTAAACTATAAGATTTACCCCTTTCTAAGGGTGCTTTATGATGATATTTTTAGTTGCCTGTGGTTTACTGTCTATCTGGAAAGAAATTAGACTCTACTATTTATAAGAAGCAATTTAGGACAGTAATTGTTTCTAATATTTTGCCCAGTTCTAAATATAACAATTTTAATGAGTCCTGATTCTTTGTAATTATGGAAAGCTTCATCACTATACAGTTGTTTTAAGTAAGGCTCAGCAAATGTGGATATAATCCACTATCTGACAAAGACCAACAGCCTGATTAGGCAGCAATGTTAAATTTAAAACCAGGCAGAGATGTTTGACTTTATATGGGTTTTAGACGCATCTGCATCTCTGGAGAAAAGGGCCAAAGGCCTGGGACTGAGAGCAGTAAATCTTTAATTAAAGAACTGCTAACCATGCCTACTACATTTTTAAATAACAAAACATTTATCAGAGCTTTTATCTTTTCTTGCAATCATCAGGCTGTACTAGATGTTGACAAAGTCAATGATTTATGCCTCAGATTTTTTTTCATTACCAAATACCAAAGATGCTATTATCAGTGAAATCTTCTGCAACCTAAATCTTGGGGCTTTTGTTGCTCTGCCTAAGGAATATTGTGAGCCTTTCTCACAAGTCATTTTAGATTATGTTGACCCAAGAGAAAAGATTAGGGCTGCATAATGAAGTTGCATCCAAATGAAAATTTTGAGTGGTTTTCCTTAAAAGGATCAGTAGTTTAAAAAAATTAAAAGGAAAAAAAA